>JASAMV010001462.1:0-27288 GCA_030248065.1 Rhynchonema sp. JSB1_4 | reverse complement strand
ATAACACTGTGGTTAAGAATGACTGAACGTGAAAATCAGGATTGATTTGATGAATTTCTTATTATATATCATTGTGCGACCAATATCTTGCACGAATAACCGAGAATGTGATCTATTGAGCGCGGTAAAAACAGCGACAGAGTAACGGTGTGATACTTAAATATGTGAGAAAAGAACGGTGAAGTTAGTAGCGATAAAAGCACCGTTTCATCTAACAAGTGCAGGACAGAGACGACTTTTAGGTTGCAGTGTCCGCGGTTTTTCCCTTCGCTGTTTTTACCGTGGGTAGTTCGTTACGGCAGACGCCAAAATTAAACAGAAACATTATGAAGTTAAAGTCAATTCCTAGACTATGTAACGACAAAATGAGATTCGTACGTTGCCAGGTGGAGTATGTACGTCAATAAATTGATGGACAGACGGTTTGCTGTTTTACTTCGCTGTTCTTTCCTCACTACATTTGTATCGCTCTCCTTTCCGTCGCTGTTTCCGCTATATTGACATTGTCTCTACCACGCTGAAAGAAAATCAAAATGAAACCAACAATAATAGCCAGATTGATTTAGATCACTGTTCACTGACGATACATTTGTTGATGTGATACAATGCACAGCTGGTGTGTGGTCAACTCCAGCACTTTGTAAAACAGGTACATGTCAACTCATGGAGTTTTGTACAAATTGATTTTTATTAAACTACGCAGGTTGTCTGAGTTTATTTGTTTCAGTTTGCTCAAAGTACAGCGTGCCGACAACAGGGCACTTGGATGGAGCACGCACATTTGCCGGCGAGGTGCCCGGCTATCCTGACTTCGTTGACGTAAGCCGATTCTAAACTAGAAGAACTGAAAAAAATGAAAACAGAACTGCGTAATGGACACCCGGTCGTCATTCTAGGATGGTGGATCAGTCCTGCTAACCTGTGCTGACGGATTTGCTTGGAATGATACAACAGCTGGAGTGGGCAATCTCACTTGCGACAACGGTGCCTGGGACGAACTGGCTTACCATTGCGTACCAGGTGTGAGCGTGATGCAAATGCGAGCGATGGCAAACGGTCAATATTTTATTCGACCTTTCAGTTTGCGACCAGAATCCACCTAGTGTCGCCAATGCTGCTGTGCCTGATTTGGAAGACTTCTACGATGAACACGGAGCCTTCGTTGCCATTGGTGGATACCGTAATGTCACCTGTGACACCGGGTTAGTTAATGACAGTTCGTGTATGTACAACACTTATAAAGGGCATGTCGACGTTTCAGATACCGATGGAGCGATGACACAGACGGAGAGAAATCGGTGGTGTGTGTCGGTCCGAACACGTGGGACAAGCCGGTAGAAGTTTGCGAGCAAGGTACACGTGATTTATTTGAATTGTTTCGTGGCTGTAGTGCTGACAAGCACGATGCGCAAATGGGAATTTCAGTGTGCCAAGCACTCACAGTCGGCGGCATAACGGGGACTGGTGCATACATGGAGCTGATTGAGTACACCAAAGAGACGACGGACACAAGCGCAACCACTGTGTTCGTTGGTGGATCAGCCACATTGCGATGTGAAGACGGGTATGAAAACCACATGTTTCGTCGTCCAACAATTGAGAAAAGAAATCACCGCTGTAACATCACATTTTCAGAAGTAAGATATTAAATTTTCAGAAGGATTTTCACCGGCACCTCACCAATGGTGCAAGTCGTACAATGTCAAGAGAACACGGGCAGCGAGTTTGGCACGTGGGAAACACCGATTGCCTGCACGGCTGGTATGATAAGTTTTCTGGTAGTCTTCCGCCTGCTTGTGAAGCTGAACACAGACTGACTTGGTGAAGAAAACAATTATACATTACCATATGTACATTGTATGTGTATCTAAACTGCAGTTTGCTTCAAATCTGATCTTCCCCTGACGGATTATGTGAAGACGTCTGGCATTACGTACAGTGCTGAAGTCACTGATCACACATATTTGATACCGGTAAGTGCTTGAAGTGTACCAGAGCATATCGGGGCCACATCTTTCATCGATCAGCCAACTATCGCGTGTGTGTGTGTGTCTGCATTCAGGGCCTTGGTGTTGCCACATTACCGTGCGAAGACTACTACCGATGGGATGACGACGGCGCAGCAACCAAACAAGTTACCTGCACTAACGGTGCATGGGTACCTGACCCATTGACGGACTCGTGCGTTCCAGGTTGCGTTCAAACATTGTCCTTAAAGGGCTCGGGACATAACCGAAGGAAGGGTAGCAGGACATATTGTTACATACCGTTGGAAAGCATTCCGACAGCCTATGTCACGCACAAATTTTAAGCTCCTTGGAGATTTGCTATCTCTTGGTAGAGCGACTTTTCGTTCCAGAAAAAAGTGAATTTTTGCACAAATTGGAACGACCGGTGCAGAAACCCCAAATGAGTTGAAGGTCAAGTAACACGTGGATAAGATTACAACAGCTTCTGAATAACTTACGATCACAACTTCAATCGCTCAAAGCATTGCTTCACACGGTGAGGGTGCGAAACGTTCCAAAAATCGGCCATATTTTTCGAGAACACAAGTTTGTCCCTAAATTTTGAGGCCACGCTTAGCGCTGCGGAAATAAGAATACAATGGGGAAATAGAGCATCGTCGAAAGTACCAGAAAATAAGGTTTTTAAATTTTTTAACTTATAGCTAGCTCTGTGACAGGCCTAAAAATCCATTAAATTGCCGCTAAATTAGGTGGTTACATTCATCGCCAGAATTGTGACACATAAAGGCCACAGATTGTATCGGCTTCGAAACAAAAAAATGAGAGAAACGTCTGATTTAACAACCTATCAATGTCCGAAGACACCAAGGTCTACAGATCTATCGGGGCAGTCATACTAACCTGAATACGATATTCAGCTATAAATGCTTATTGTTAATAGCTATTGCAAGTGTAATAGCACCAAACAATGTATCTTGAGAGTAGCTTTCGAACGATATATGACAAGCCCCAATAAATTTTTACGCTTAAGGGCAGAGGCTAAAAAATTGCTTTTTTGACGATTCTGGAATGAACCGTCACGTCACCGTGTGCGATTTCGGAATTTTGACCGTTTCTTGTCCCTAGTAAGAGCTAGTATGGGCATGTTATATATCGTTCGATAGCTACGTTGAAGCTACATCGTTTGATGCTATCAAATGTGCAATAATCTTTAACAGTGACGACCTATAGCCAAATATCTTATTCAGGCTGGCATGGCTGCAGCAGCCGGACCATGGGGTTTGAAGTCTTGAAACTCGTCTAGATTGTTGGACTGTGCGTTTATCTGACTTTTTCGTTTCCAATTTAATGCAATACGTGGCTTATTTACATCGCATTTCCGTCAATGAATGCTACTATGCAGTTTAGTGACAATTTTTAGGGCTTTTTCGGCCTGTCACGCCACTATCTAAGTGTTTCCACATTTAAAAACCTTATTTTCTGGTACTTTCGAAAATGCTCTATTTTTCTATTGCATTTTCATTTCTGCAACACAAAGCGCGGCCACAAAATTTAGAGACAAACTTGTGTGTTCGAAAAATGTGGCCGATTTTGGAACATTTCGCACCCTCACCGAGTAACGCAATGCTTTGAGCGACTGAAGTTCTCATGATAAGTTATCCAGAAGCTGTTGTAATCCTATCCACGTGTTACTTGACTTTCAACTTATTTGGGGTTTCTGCACCGGTCGTTTCAAGTTGTAAAAAAATTCACTTTTCTCTGGAACGAAAAGTCGTTCTACCAAGAGATAGCGAATCTCTAAGGAGCTTAACATTTGTGCGTGACATATGCTGTAACAGTGCTTTCGAACGATGTATAACACTGCGCTCTGCTGCCCTTCCTTCGGTTGTGTCCCGAGCCCTTTAATAGCTCACGTTTTACGGAAGTCAAACATTGTTTGGTACAGTGTGCGACAAGAATTCGCAGCCAACAGTTGCGCATGCCGCAACGAGTGGCAGTCACGTGCTCGAACTTGGTAGCACAGGCTTCGTGGAGGTCGAGGGATATCAGAACGTCGTATGCACTTCCGGGTAAGGGCACTGCAATGCTGTGTTCTAATTGAGCCTTTATACGTGCGATGAGTAACACGAAAATAAGCATGAATACAGGTTCCGATGGAGCGACGATACGACCGGTACAAAACGAGTGAAATGTAAGGGTGCAAATACATGGGACGTGCCCATGGAAACGTGTGTTCCAGGTGGGATCCACAGTTCATCGTGTTAGACAAAAATGTTTTACGTGAAAACCAAGCGTCGCAAACGATACTTTGCCAAAACAACACTGTTAAGGTCTCACATGTTTCAGTCTGTGATGTCATGACGATGGGAAGCTCTCCCTACGAAGACATGCTATTGGTGGACTACACTAAACAAACAGCAGATACCTTGTCCGTATTCCTCACTGGCTCGGCAACTCTGACCTGCGCGGATGGGTAAGCAAATGTTTCTACTGACAATGGCGAGGGACAAGAGATACAAGCTGATACATACGTATTTGTTTGTGTGAAATCATGGTTCATGTTCAGATGGAATGATCGCAAAACTTTCTCCTGAAATGTAAGGTACAGTGTATGGACACACTTCATTTGTAGACACATATGGGACGATGACACATTGGGGTGCAAAGTGGTCAAGTGTATTGTAGACACTAGTGTGACTGATGGCAGCGCAGATTGGGACACTGTCGGGGCTTGCGTTCCAGGTTGTGTTGTACCTATTTGTCGCTCTAAATTTCAAAGAACAGTTGCAGCTGCCAGTTTCGCAGAATTGGAAATTGACGACTATTATAAATCCTCAATTGTACAAAATATACCTGCTTCAGTGTGCTCGAAATCCGAGGTTCCATTGATTGAATATGTCGATCTGGACGCTTTCGTATTCGATCTGGAGAACAGCGTTCACACTCATCTCATCAACGTGAGAGTATTCATAAAGGCATAATGCAAAGACAAAAAGTCCAAAATTGATGATGATAACAGCCTGATATAACCAATCCGCTGAGATGCAGGAAACCGGTTATGTGAGAGCGTACTGTGTAGACGGATATGCGTGGAGCGGCGGAGCATCCTACCAAGAATTGACGTGTACATCTACGGGATGGGAAGCATACACAACCGGTGTCACATGTGTGCCTGGCTCGGTGACACCCGACACAGACTCTGGAGGTGGTGGACGCACTGTGACGTGCACCGGTTCTCTTTTCCAACTACTGGAACAATCGACCACATGTCTCGAAGGTAGGACATGGATGTTCAAACAGTCGTTACCATCATTTCATGCCTTCATGAACGCTTTCAGTGTGCTTCAAAAACGCGACGCCAACGGTTGCCAATACTGTGGAGGGGGGCTACAGCTCAGAGCTTGGCTTATCGGGATTGATTGCAATCAACGGAAATCTCACTGTCATATGCAACGATACGTAAGTCGATTTCGATCACGAAAACTCTCTTTTTTTATTCCGTGTCATTTTTCATTCCACCCTTCAGACACCGATGGAGTGACGGGATTGAGGGTGACAAGACGATCGACTGTGTTGCCAACTACCAATGGGACACGCCTGCTGAGAGCTGCATTCTGGGTAAGAATTTTACTAACTCTTGTCAATTGCCCAAGCGACACCTTATGTATGTAGCTCAGTGGTTTTACGTGTTGCAGTCTGCGTATTCGAATTCAGTGCTACGACAGGATCCTTTGTGGATGAAAGCACAGCGACTTACGACACTGGATTAACAGCCAACCATGATGCTGCAGCCTTGCCTACACCCGTCATCGAAGTACTTGAAGGCGGAACGGGAACTGTGTCTTGCAGTGACGGGTCTGTACTCAATGTGCTGCTCTGTTATAACAACTACCACAATAACTAGAAATTAAAAGCACGTCTTGGTAGACCTTGACCTGGATTATCTACCCAAAACATTCTAACTGATGCTAGAACTATAGTGTGTAACTATTCTGACAATTAAACTTCAGCTACATTTGGACAGACAACTACGCTGGCAGAAAAACGTTTACATGCAGCGACTTTAGTGGAGTGGGAGATTGGACAGATCCTGGCTCATGCAAACGAGGTATATGTGCGGCAGTGAAATAGTAAAATGTCTCACGAAGGTAGGACAATAGGAAACAAAATACGACGAAAAATTGCAATAGTATCAAATAATCGTTGTTGGAAATGCAAGGTGTTGTAATTTTTTATTGGTCATACGCATACGACGTTCCAGTTTGCGACATAGCCGACATGCCGATGCTTGCTCACATCGACATGAACAATCTGGCTTTCGATTCAGTTAACGCCGACCACGATGACCTCGTTGAGGTCAGCTTGCAATCCCAAGCACGTCCGCAACATACCACTGCACTTACTTTGTTTCCAGAGTGGCGGACACGTCAACATAAGTTGTATCAGCGGGTATGCATGGAACGATACAGCTGCAACTCAACAGGTGGACTGTGGGCCAAATGGCTGGGGTGACTACCCAGCCTTGGTCGCATGTGTGCCTGGAGAAGTAACCACGTACACCGACGACAATAGCAACGTGGTTGATGCTGTGACATGTAGTGGCAATTTATTCAACAATTTGGCAGCAACAACACCATGCCTCGAAAGTTCATTTAGTTTTACGGATTTTTCATGCCAGCTCCAAAACAGTGACTGTGACAACTCCAACTCCAACAATTATACCAGTATGCGACAAAGATGCGCCCATGCCAACCAATGCGCAGCACAGTTCGTACACCGGGGAACTGAGCGGCAAAAACTGGGTGGAGAAAGATGGATACAGAACTGTGACGTGCCCTACTCCGTGAGTTTGAAAATGCATGTTTCACAACAGCCATTTGCAAACCAGGCCGTTGAAAGCAAGACGGTGACAGAACATTTTGTTCATTCTGTTCTGACATGCGTAACTACCTACCACTTTGAAGCACAGTCAATTAATGTTTCAGATACAAATGGAATGATGACTCCCCATTACCAAAGAAGGTCTACTGTATTGCGCACAAGCAATGGCAACCGCTGTCGGAATTATGTGTATCGGGTAAAACAAAACGACAAACATAAGAGAACTTCACATAAGGCAGCACTCATATATCCGTTCCAGTGTGCTCGGCATTTGACACGAGTGCAGGAGATGTTTCAAGCATGGTCAACTACACGAGTGAAACCTTTGTATCAACTGCAACAGCCATCGAGGTGTTTGAAGGCGGAACAGCGACCATCAACTGTTCATCAGGGTCACTTTCGGACGCTTTCCAGACTTAGTACATTTTAATCACGTCTGACCTAATTGAGGACATGACATTGTTGCAGCTACATTTGGACTGATGACAAACTCGATGAAACAAGAACTGTAACGTGCGTAAGCGGCTCAGGAGGCTTAGGCCAGTGGAGCAGCACTCCATCGTGCAAACCAGGTTAGATTGAGCGTGATTAGGGGTTCCAACGTTGAGTTCATTCATTTTATTTTTTGCAGTAAGCATGGAAGTTATACAAGCCACAAGGAATAAATCGTAATACCGCATCACTGCAAAAATGCATAAATAATATCACATTATATATACCGGCAATGTGAATATACTTTTATACATAACGTGACACAGTTAAATGCACACGGTCTGGTCCAAATATATGCATACCGGGAGCAGCAAACCAAGCATATTTAGCCAAAAAGCTCCACATTGGACCGTTTTTTCAGTCTGCGACAAAGCCGACATGCCGACAACTGACCATATCAACATGGACACACTGGCCTTCGACTCCGAACACGCCATTTTCAGAGATTTGATTGAGGTAAATGACATTGAAAATGAATGACCACGCTCTGGTGACTAAATTGGATTTGCAGGACAATGGACATGTGAATGTGAGTTGCGTGGCTGGATACGCGTGGAGCGATAACTCGACACATCAACAGTTGACGTGCACGTCGGCTAAGTGGGACGTTTATCCCACTGGGGTCGCTTGCGTGGCCGGTTCATTGACACAACATACGGACGGCACCGGCAACACCGTCCACACTGTGACGTGCACTGGAAATTTGTTTCAAGATCTCACACTGTCTTCTTCATGCCTGGAAGGTTCGTACACCCAGCTCCACGACGGCTTGATGCACGAGGAATTGTAAAAATACGGCTAAGTTCGTATTTAGTGTGCGAAAAGGCCCCTGCTCTGCCAACAAACACTGCGCATGTGAATTACACGGATGAATTGCCCGGCACAAATTATGTGGTGAAAGATGGATACCGTGCCATATCCTGTGATTATGTGGCTGCGTGAGTTTACCAATGACCTATCTAGGGGTTTCCTGGGGGAACGGGGAGTAGCAGCATTGACTCATAAGCAATGGCTTGTCGAAAAAAGCAACCCAGATCGCAAGATATACAGTACACTCAGGGACATTTCAAATGTGCAAAATATTTCGCGCCGCTCGTCAGGTACTTTAGTTCTGGCTAATCTTAGACGTCACCGGTGTAAAATGCTCATATTTTTTGCACGCCTGCACTCTAACATGCGCAGTGGTAGCAGCGAGGGGATGCAGGATATTCATGGACTACCCAGAAATAGAGCTCCGAACGAACAGTTTCCAATATAAATGCTGCGTTGCGTTTTCACCTTGACATACCTAAAATCCAAAAAAACGGTCCAATTATCCGGAAAAAGTTACCTAAAAATGGCAAAAAAAAATCCCAAAAATGGAGAAAAAAGCATACAAAACACTTTCCAAAAACGTGTCCAAAAATACAGATTCTGAGAGCCCTGAACTAGCACTGTAAAGATATGTGCATAGTTTTGGCGGTCGCACATGCAAATATCAGAATTTTCGCGGAACACCGTGCATCTTTTATGCGTACACTGGTTAAAAATGAGGCCCGCGTCCGTAAGTTCAAACTCAGGTACGCCCCTGGATTTCACAGTTCCTGTTAATTAGTAAAATTCGCTGTCATTTGTGACCACGCCTTGTCAACTTGTACACTTTTGGCAATCAGACCCGGACCCTCGTTTCGATGGAATGATGATACGGAAGCGGACAAAACTATTGTATGCGTTGCTGTGGATCATTGGCAACCTCCGGCCGAGGCTTGCGTACCACGTAAAGGCTTTCGATTGGATTGCACTAGCGATTTACCGCACATAAATTATTACAATTTACAGTATGCCAGACAGCATTCAGTGGAGAGACATTATCGAATATTTCCCAAACGGTGACTTACGACACCGGTGTCACATCTAACCACGACCCATTGGCAACGACGCCAGTATACGAAGTGTTTGAAGGAGGAACCGCAACCGTTACTTGCGCTGAAGGGTTTGTAAAAAGTTGAATCAATTTGTGCACGCCGACAGGTAATATATAGCGGTTGTGCAATTTATCTCTTGAAGTGTATATCATATCATATCCAAGCATGACTAATAACAGCCTTTCACTTTCAGCCACATTTGGACTGACAACGAATTCGACCAGAGAACTGTAATTTGCCAGAGTAATCACGAATGGAGCGACCCTGGCGAATGTAAGCCAGGTACGGTAAAACAAATAATATGGAACTTTCATAATGTTCGCATACAAAAGATAGCCGCCACCCACATGCATGTACAGCGTGTCTCAAAAAATACCGTCCTGCTCGCTATTTTTCAGGTCATTACTGATGTTACAGTGGTAGGATTTTACCCATTTGTGACGCAATCGAATTAGACAGCGATTCTGTGCTAGTTGATGCACTAAACACAACCGGGCATCGATGTTTTTTTTTGTTTTTTTTTTGGTTGGGTTTGGGGGTGTTGTTTTGTTGTCACATATCCGAGGATACACATATCATGGCCTGATGTTTCAAGAGTCATTCTTCCGTTCCCAGTGACGTGGGTGGTGGGGGGGTTTTTTTGTTTTTGTGTCTTGGTTTCGTTTTACCATCGTTGTCCAGCAAGTCATAGCCATTCGTACAGCCATAGATGGTTTGAGGGACTTATTTTATTTGGCCAAAATAACTGTTGAAGTTGCTGTTGATTTGGAAATGGTTTGGTCAGATCCGGGTCAGTTTGGTGATGATGGCAATCATACTTGAAAGCCAAAAAATTAAAAGCTCAGCGTCAGTGCAAAAATCCCTGACGCTTGGTTTCGCACGTTGTCCAACAAGTCAAGCACGTCTGGGATAAACACACAACACGCACGCGGCCTCGAAACATCAGGCAACTGGCGCCTGGGTGTGTTTACTGCATTTAGCACAGACAGCATCACTGTCTGCTCCGATGGGACCATAAATGGATAAAACCAAGCCACTGTAACATTAGTTATGTACGTATGACCTGGAAAACAACGACTAGGACGGTATATTTGAGACACCCGGTATTATGAGCTACATTAAGAAAGTAATCATGGCTTATCCATAACACCAAACATATTGTTTATGTTTAAATGCACCAAGTTTTGTTACGCTCAAACGGTCCATTTTGCAGTTTGCGACATAGCCGACATGCCAACGCGTGACCACATTGACATGGACGCTCTGGTTTTCAGTTCCGTTAACATCGCTCATGATGATCTCATTGAGGTCAGCTTTCTTTCACTCAAAAATACTGAACTTGAGTGAGACGCGTACTGTAGGTTACGGTTTATACTACATGTATTTACAGGACGGTGGATACGTGGAAGTTAGCTGTGTTCCTGGGTACGCCTGGAACGACAACACAACGTCTCAACGGTTGTACTGTACGGGCAGTGATTGGGACAACTATACCAGCTCGGTGGAATGCGTGGCTGGATCGAGAACAACATATGAGGACGCTAATGGCGGCACACAGAACACAGTAACTTGCACTGGAACACTGTTTGACAATCTGGCAGCAACATCGCCATGTTTAGAAGGTCAGCCTGATGTTCCATCAATAGATACTGTATTAAGACATGGGCAAAAGTCATGATCTGTTCAGTTTGCTCAAAGCCTGCTCCTGCCGTGGCCAATGCTGACCTCGGCGTTTACACATTGGAATTGGGGTCGTCTAATCTCGTCGCCATCACTGGCACGCAAGTAGTCAGTTGCCTTGGAAAGTGGGTGACACAAGACAATTGTGTGAATATTGGACAAACAATCATGTCCACAATTCAGCTATCGTTGGAGCGATGACACCGACGCCAACAAAGCTACGACATGTATTGCCACCGATCAATGGCAACCACCGGCCGAAGCTTGTCTAAAACGTTCAGTCTTCTTGTGACACGTAGCAGAACGTTATGAGAGTAATCTACGGAGAAAGGAGCGTAAACAATAAGCTATGCTTTTCAGTCTGTACGACTGGATACACAGCCGCGACCGGCTCAAACATACTGCAAAGTAGCGTTAGTTACGACACTGGAGTAACAACCAATCATGGGTCGGGGGTCATCGAAGTGTTTGAAGGTGGAACAGCAACTATTGCTTGCAGTGACGGGTTTGTGCTTAACGGATAAATAATGTTCATTTAATGAAAGCGGTCTGCTCTACTTCATTTTGAATGTCGGTTACTCAAAGTTTCAGCTATATGTGGAATGACAATACTGTGGACAAAAAAATAATCACGTGCACTAATCACGCCTGGACTGTCCCTATAACATGTAAACCAGGTGAGCTAGACGGTGGCACAAGAGTGCAGGTGCCTACATTTACCTCGCAGACAGTAGGTTAAATGCCATGTCACAAGCCTCCTGGATTGATTTTAAACAAATTCAGATAAATTGTCTGCCAGGCTCCTTCATTGCCATTGACACGGACAATACAGTACGTGCACATTCCACACAAGTTGAATGATGGGAGAGAGAGACATTCCACACAAGTTGAATGATGGGAGAGAGAGTAGAGCATATACACACATCAAGTACAAGATGCGAGAGCAAACATAACTTGCAGTTTGTTCGAAAGCTGACGTGCCGACGACGGATTACATGGCTGAGATAGATGCAGGTGACTTCGCTGGCGTCAACAGCGCACACAGCGAATTCATCGAGGCGAGTAATCTGTTTGCCTGCGGGGTACGGAAAGATAAATGCAAAATCAGTAAAATTCCAAAAGGTTTACTTTCAGGTAGACGGTAATGTGACGCTACACTGCGCCGATGGATATATCTGGAGCGACACTACTTCGGCTGATACGGATCAAGAGCAACGAATAGAATCATGCACAGCAACCGGATGGGCAGCATTGTCAGCAATTTGTGTGCCAGGTACCCAATTATTATTGAAATTAAAGAGAGCTTTGTAAGGACACCTCCGAATGTACATCAAAAAATATACAAAGATACATTTAGTTTGTACCAAAGCGAGTCTTCCGACAGCGACGGCGGACGCTGACTATGACACAACATACAACGGCGAGCTCGGTAGCGACCACGTGCAGGTAATGACTGGATCAATAAACGTCGACTGCAAGACTGGGTGAGGAGAATAACGTCGCAGAAATGACACAACAAACACGATTTCATGCACATTGTAGCTTCCGATGGAGTGACGATTCGGCAGGTCCCAAGTCGGTCACATGTGTCGCAACCAAGAAATGGCAGGCACCAGCAGCAACTTGTGATGCATGTACGTCATCCAGTTGGCATTGCTCCATTCGTGTAACGGTGTTAGAGTTTCACGTGGCACACCGTTTCAGTGTGCGCTAAATACCTCAGTGCTGAGATGACAGCAAACTCGATCAACGAAGCAACCGTTTCTTACACGAAACAATCGACTCTTACAACAAAAGTATTTGAGGGTGGCACAGCTACGCTTGTGTGCAGCAACGGGTATCTACACAGACGTTGACTGTTCAACAGCATAATCAACGCGCTTCGAATATGTGTTTCAGATATATTTGGACAGACAATACGCTCGGGTTCAAAGTAACGACTTGCGGTTCAGACGGAAATTGGACCATTGACTTGCCCGAATGCAAGAGTGGTGAATACTGTTTAGGCTTTTTACTTCGTGTTCAGAGTGGGTTCAATTTTGCGCCCTGATTGCAGTGTGCGACAAATCTGACGTCCCCACAGTCCAATTCATGGCTGATATCGACGGCAGTACCTACACCAACGACATTCCATCGACCGATTATATTAATGTACAGTTATTGACTTGTCCATGCTGCATGCTGACGGGCCGGCGACCCAAACTTGATTTGCAGGTCACTGGCACCGTCAACATCACTTGCCAAACCGGGTATGTTTGGGACGATGGTAACATAACGCACACACTTGAATGCACGGAGAGTGGATGGGAAACGCACACGCATGTATGCGTTGCAGGTACATGTATGTATAAAATTACGCGAATAACGTGTCATGTATTCCCAATTTTTCCTTTCCAGTGTGTCATAAAGAAAACGCACCGAATGAAGTGGGCAACGCGACCGTAGCCACGTCCTTCACCAACGACATGACTGATACACAGTTCGTGTATGTCGGAGGGTATGCTGAGGTCAACTGTTCGGATGGGTACGTGTTGGTTACCGATTAAGTGGTTCTCTCACCCTTCATTGTTTAGAGAGAGCACTTTTCAGATTCAAATGGCATGATGCTTCAACCACGACGAAAGGAATAACATGTGTTGGAGCAGGCGTTTGGCAACTACCGGTGGAATACTGCATTCCTAATGAGAACATGACCTGTTGTGGTGACGGTACGTTGTTGCGTTTTCATGCACACCTTACTCCGGCAGAAAATGCAACTGAGTACAACATTCAGCTTGCCTGCCATGGGTTGTGACCGGTTTGTCCTATGAGCGACATCGAGACTACTACCCGTTCCATTCGTACTTCAACTACGTGCACGGATATCGCCAAGAGCTGTGGTACAGCGTGGCGTGTGACATACGAGCAGCAGACAGTTACACAATCATGGGAACCAACGTGACCGTATTGGAATCGGCCAACTGGTGGCAAACGCCGTCGACGTTGATCCTGTGCAACAACGGGGTGTGGCAAGTCGAGGAGACGCTCGAATTCAGCACAGGGACGGTCAACTGTGTGTAGCTCATGCTCAATGGCATGATTGCAGAAACGGAAATCAAGACAGTGGCGATTGGTTTGCACGTGGCCTTGCGCTACTCTCTTATTTCCGACCAAATATAAGCCCTCATTTATATTGCTTATATTTCAATACATAACCATACATATAAATAAAACACTGTGCCTTGTTGTCAAATTATCATTGTGCCTACTTGCATACTCTTTTGCAATATTCATGTCCTGGGTGGTTTTTGCTTAAAGACAGCACTGGCCCGTGTATCACGCGTCTACAGCCTGGTTCGATTAGTTAGAGTCCATGGTGGTTCTTAGTGCATATGTCGCCTTTTCGCTTATTTGAAAGCTTTTCATTGGCCCTTTCCAGTTGTCGGTAAGCTTAGGTTAGAAGTCAAGCATGGGAGTTCATGCAAAAGTTGGGAATGTTGCGATTGTAATACAAACGGTGCAGTCGAAGCATAATGATGATCACTCAAATAGAGGGTTATTGATAGACGGCATACGTACATACGGTGGAGTGATCAAGGGTGCATCATGATTAGACAGAGATAATAATTCCAGAATTTATTTATTATGTGCAGGTCGGATAAAAGGGCTGATGATAATGACTTAAAGTCATCGTTTTTATTCAGCAGTTAATCGTGCCACGTACAGTACCTACCAGTGTCAAACATTACAGCCAGTGGTTTTTTAAAAAAAAATTTTTTTTATTACAAAAAAAATTTTTTTTTTAAAAAAAATTGGTTTTTTTACAGCGTTACATAAGCTCCTCAGAAAGTGAAACTGCAACCACAGCTCTTGATAACAAAAAATTTTTTAAACACTTCTTACCAAGTCCAAATCTGTAACTGTACATCGTTAGTGGTATAATAGCATGCGTGAACAAATTGAGAACATAACATTAGTTTCCCCTTATTGCCCCAAATGAGCACGACATGCATCATGAATTTCGCTCCACTGACATAATTTCGAATTTGAAAAGCCTGAACACAAACAAATGCCTCCTATTATCTGTGGCATGGAAAAAATCAGTTGACCAGCACAGCTCATTAACTTGATACTGCATGGAGCATATTAATGTTCCATAATTGCCTTTGTTCGGGATTTGGCGCATTGATTTCCGACTGGCAAAGGAGGCGCATGTATACATACAATTTTTACTGTGACCCAAACCAGATCGATTGAACAGTGTGGTTGTTCTCGACTCAAAAATGCTTCTCTACTTGTTGTTGTTCAAAGGTTGGGAGAAAAATGAAACTGTAGTTTCTGCCGTTTATGTGCACCAGAGAGATTAGACAAGCTGCCTTAGAATGAACGCTTTCTTGTTGCAGCATGCGTCAAGGCACCGGAATTGGGCGAAAACGTGGAGCTGCTTGGTTATCAACGGGAGCTCGATGAGAACCACGTCAGGGTACGTATATTTTGAAACTTTGCTTTTGCATCAAAGCAATTTACAGGTATTCAATATATGCTTACTTCAGTACGGTGGTGAAGCGACAGTGAGATGCGTCGACGGTTTCATGTGGGAGGACACTAACGGCATTGAACAACGAAACATCAAGTGTCTGATGGCAGCCAAGTGGCAGGCCTGTGCCAATTGCAAACCCAGTGGGTTATTTCAACATTTTAATGGAGTTTCATTGAGATTAGATGTCGTGACATCCGTTTCAGTCCCGCTGCCCCCTTGCATTCCGGATGCGGAGACGTGCTGCGGCATCGTGCCTGCAGTTGCGGGAACGAATGAAAAGTTGACAGCATTGTCAGTTTCCCCTTTCAAGCTGAACGAGGTGCACACCATTGGCGACAGTTACGCGGTTCTGTCGGGAGACGCGTGCCCGGTGCCGGACTTTCAAGTATCGAAATTCTATCACGAGACCGGATCCGAGGAGTTTGCCAGCGCGAATCAGCAGCTGTTCTTTGTGTGCAACGAGGGAGCGACGAACGCCACTTGGAAGTTTGCCTTTCAAGCCATGGCTTTGGTCGAGTTCCAGAAGGTCGAATGCATCTGGTTCCCGACGAAATGAGGTACTTCTTCTTACGCCCTGGGGGCACTTTCTATTCCGTACAATTGTAAAAACTTACAATTTGTAAGTTCTTCTTACGCCCTGACCTTTTACGTAATCAAGAAACGCCTAGTGATTGTTCTGTGCATGAGTTTGCATTGCAGATCGCGTCTAAAGCTACTGCTTGATTGTCTATGAATATGCACCTGACTGCGCTCCTGAAAACAGTAGTGTCGTTGGGAAATCAAAAAGTCAGGATACCGGATACCCAAAAATTTCCGATGCCAGATGCCCAAAACGAAAAATCTTGGATACCAAGGGATGCCCCCCAAAATAAAAAAATCTCGGATACCCAGGGCTGTTGCTCAAAAAGGTGAATTTTTAGAGGAAAATTGAGCAGAATTGCTGTAGGAAGGGTAAAAACGGTTATTTTAGGGGTTGCGTGAGCAAGCGATTTTGAGCATTTTGGAGGTAAAAATGATCATCTTTTACGGTTTTCGGGAAAATTTTGGTGCTGGATACCCCTGCACACAGTCGTGTGTAGCTACCCAGGGGTACCGGATACCCTGGGTTGAAACCGAAATTTTTATGATGGTGGTTGGGGGTTTTGCTTTTGCAGACATTGCTAATTTTATGCAATTTTAAGCCAAAAATGAATGTTTAGGGTGAAAAGGGGGGGGGGGGGGGGCACACACTAGGGGGGGGGGGGGGGGGGGCCACAACTCTGGGGGGGGGGGGCCCCCCCCCCCCCACACATTGCACACAGTCGGGATACCGGATACCCTGGGTGAAAAAATGAAGACACCGGATAGGAAACCCCTCCTCCTCCCAAACGACACCGCTGTCTGAAAAATCTAACTTTTACCGAATAGACAGAAGGGATGTATTGTAATTTTTTTTTTGCTTGGTAAAAATAATTGTTAAGTGGGTGGGAGAGTTTTTGGGGTGTTCGTTTTTATGTTGTGGGGTGGGGGGTGTTTTTAAATGTGTTTTTTTTTTTTTTTTCAAAATACGTGGAACCGGAACATTGTTGGATCCGCACAAGCCAATTTCAAAAAAAGTCGTCTCATGAGTTCGTGGCTGGACTATACATATTTTAACAAGCCCTTGATTTGCTTTAACTTTACAAATGAATTACAAATACATGTGTCACAAGAACAATTTATTATGCATTGTTGTCAGATGACTGCATCACAATTTCGGTGGGCACATTAGTCTTGGGACAGAGTGATCGATGTCTCACACATCCGACGTGCACCAGAGCACCAGTTGCATAGCGCACACAGTCACTATTGCTGGTTGACAGGAATGTATCATGGCACACCGCACAACGACTGCAATTCGAGATCATAGCATAGCACAGACGGATTTTGTGGATAATATTGTGTTTCGTCGTCGATCTTACTCACGTTCGTTCATCAATTACCACTGCGGTCATCTTCTGTTCCATCAACTCATGTTTGGCATTCAATTTTTTTCTGGCGGCCAGATCTTTGCCAATCTGGGCGTTAGTGCGTTCGTTGGCTGATTTCTGCATGCCTCGATTGATGATTGGGTGGAGCACACTTAGAGGCAGGTCCGTGGGAATAATCGTTATCAACTGCGATAGATACAACGTTACGAAAACACGGGGTAACAAAACAGAAAACACAACTTGCATCTGCAATTAAAGTTTTTTAAATACCTCATTCAGATCCACGCACCAGCCACACTGCTGCACCGTTTCTATGACATCACCGACAGAAATCTCATTTTTTCTGCAAATAAAAAATCGTATGCAGAAAAGATAAAGATTCAAATTCATATTTTGTAATTTTAAAGAAAACATTTTGAATGGATGTTTCCCAGAAATAAACAAGAACGAATTCCTTTGGTGCTTACTAGTTACTACTACTTTGCCTTGGCAAACATAACCGCGTCTGACAAGCGTAAAAGACTACAAATAAAAGCAAGCGATCCACGCACTTGTACGCGTCGAACACTTTGTTGAGCAGTGCAGCATGCAGTTCCATTGATTTGTGTTTGTTCCTGGTCGCATACAGTTGGCAGTACTGCACCGCACTTGAAACATCACCAAGATCATTGACCAACACTGTGAGTGCCTCGTCATGTGAACCTGTCTGAAATGGCTATTTAAATTGTCCATTTTTTGATAAAGTAATGGAAGCAAAGCAAGTTATACCTTTCCACACAGAAACGCTCGGTCTGATGTCAACTGCGGGCATTGTTTCATTAGATCAGCCAGTTTTGCGCAGTCAACTAGTGCTGAACGCTCAATAAATTGACGGAACAGCACTAAAATTAAGACGAAATAAGGTTAAAAGCTTTGAAAACTGAAAATCACAAAGGTATGGTACCTCTGGTGGCTTCATGTCCCGTAATCGTCGCACCCATTGCTTGTTTCGATAACTCAGTCACAAACAATGCGGCCAAATGGTCGTGCAACTTGGATTCCTGAATGATCACCAATTTACAAACAAGATTCAGCCGAGAATCAAATCCACAAATGGGATAACTACCTCCTCTATGGCGATACTCTTTGCGACACCATCGAAAAGCACATCAAATGAGTATGAGATCTGAATGGCAGGATAGGGAGCGAGCAATGCGATGCATTTCGCTATTGACAGTTGATGTTGGTGTGTTTGAATGATCTGAACAGAAACAGTAATGGCACATTTTTCTAAAATCATGAAAAGTCGTCAATTTCGTGTTGAAGAAATTACTTTTAGCGCAAGATTGCGATCGGACTCCAGTATCCAAGAAAGGTTCGACTCGAGTGATGAAGCAGGGATCGATCTGCATTAACATGGGAACATAAACAATTAACGTTATCAATAAAAACTGAACCGAAGCACCGTACTTTTCATTCAACATCAGCTCTCCAATTTCGACCAAACCACGAAAATGAGACTCCACCGGTGGCACTTGCTTGAGAAGGTCGCGTAATTTGTGAATCGATTCCTCGTAGCGGCTGACGGACCTGGAACAGCTGACTGTTTTCTATACTGTTATGTACAAAGGCCCCATGACAAGAAACAAACCATAACAATCTTGCCAAACACCAAACATGATTTCGTTCGTGCAACCACTTGATGCAATCCGCAAGGTCTCCTTGAAATTCAGGCAAAATTGCGTCCAAGTACAGCGCTCGATTGATGACAGCCAATTTCAACAGAGCAGTGTCAACCTCCTGGACAGAAATTGCGTTATGTGGAAGCTAGACAATGGAAGCAGGATTTTGACAAACCGACCTTTCTCATTCCACCCAACTGCTTCATATGTCGGATTTTTAGCAGATAATCCAACAGAAATTTGTGCGATTCTCCTTCCAACTTTGGTTGTTTTCTTGTCACATGACCGATGTTGGGCAATGAATGCAGGGCTGGGCTGTGCCGCGTGAATGTGGAGTTGATCGGCAGCAAGTTGGGATACAGACTGATCACCTGAATGAGACTGGTTGGTTCGATCGTGAGTTGCTCAAAAAAATAAGTTACAGGTAATATTTGCATGCACCGATGCTCTTGTGGTATCAATACACAGATCAGCATAATGATAAGTTATAATGGGGAATTGAAGACCTGGTATAATGTGCACAATGTATCCCACCTCCCTGGGGTCCAACGTAGATTCGACCATCAGTGACGTAGCGTCTTTCCATTGGCACGCAGCCAAATACATGAATGAAGCACGCTGGCAGAAACCGTTGTAGATCTGACACACAAACTCAGCATTAAGTAAAATGCATTTCGCGTAAATCTGAATTCATACGTTACCTTGTGGTCATCATCAACGAATTTCTTCATGGCACAACGCGCGATTCTAATTGCCTCCTCCGGTTGATTGTCAGCCAAAAGTGATTCGGCCTACCAAACTTAATCTATTTCAAAACTGGTATGTAGGCGAACTACACTAACACGAGCTCGAATTCGGAGCTAGCAAAATAGTGAAACATTCATACGTGGCTGCTGATTTGGGAAATGTTACACGTTGAAGAATACAAAATGGAGCATGATGATTTTCTCTTCCTATTCGTTTTGAATACGTACCACCTTCGAAATCGAGCTCATGTTGGTGAAAGTTACTTTTATGTACTCAAACATTTTCAACAAAATCTCGGATCTTACCTGATCTCTCCATGACACAATGGTCAACACGTGCACATGATGTGTGGTCAGTACAAACAGTCGACCGTCCAAGTTACCCATGAACACCGACCCGTTGAAGGGTAGCCGTTGCTTGATCTTTTGGTCCTCGATACTAAAAAAAGGACACAAAAGATATAGTGATGAGTCAAAAAGAAACGATACTAAGAATGAGCTACTTCACCGTTCGCAAGTAACCAAATCCAACAAAGGGAAAATAATCAAAAAATTCCATACCTGTGCACGGTCAAGAATTGATCCGAAGCCGATATGACATAAGGATGCGAATAGATGAGTGACGTTATGTAGTCAGCACCCCAGAAGATGGGTGGTCGATGAGACACACCCTGACCGTCGGCAAACACACCCAATCCTTGCATGCCCGTCAGTAAAAACTCACCCTGGTATTTATAGTAAGTGTGATTACACTCAGAAAAAAATTGAAAGCAAACACCTTTTTCTGACGGACCTTGTCAATCGACTGTATTATTGGCCGAACTTCACCCGAATCAATCGGGAACAATTCGTGTTTTTCATCAGTTTGCGTGTCGAGCACAAAATACTGCGTGTCCGTGCCCACACACAGCCAGTGACTGTTGAAAGCCTGGTGAACGTACGAATTGATACCATTTGCGAATGATTTTCCTGATAAATCAAGCCCACAACTACTAACCACGGCCACAACAATGGCATCGACGTTAATCGTGCGCAGTACGGTGACGGTTTCGGACGTCAGATGTGTCAATAGTAATTTCTTGTTGCGTAGCGCCAGAACGGCCTGCACCAAACACCAGGTGTTATGCATGCTTCTCGCAGAAAAAACACACAATGGTCTACCTCTATCGCAAAAGGATCGTCCACATATGGGTTTCTATTGACGGCCATTTGAGACACTTTGGACATCTTTGCTGTTCCAAGTGGCTGGAAGGAAACGTCATACGGTTTTTGACATCCACAAAAAGCAACAACTGTCTCGTTCCAATCAAAGGACTGACATTCAACGAATCCATAGTCAACATGTGCACTGCACCAGCACACAATGCAAACACACGGCTGAGGGCAGATGCAATGAACAACGTCTCGATTGGAGTCGGCTAGAAAGTATAACGCGTTTGATTATGTTGGACTATTCCCAAAGAGCCACAGGCTGCAAGAACCAACGTCAGTAACCAACTGCACTTGGTTCAGTTCTGCAGCGTTGATTTGAGCCGTCTCAGATGTTGAAGCACCAATTGAATAACTGATCAGAGCACTGCAACAATATACTATTTATAAATTCCAAGGTTTCATGCAGGGATCGGCATCGGTGTCGAAAAAGTTTTTCCTTGGTCTAAAATGGCCAACAATTTCCTTGAGGGTTCGAGTCCATGTTATAGATACGTTTCGAAAAGACTCAAAATAACCGAAAACGACCGTTTTTCGTACCTAAGACACATAGGCGAGGATTAACAAACGATAAGGCAAAAATTGCTAAAAAAACGTGTGCTTTTGGCTGCAGAATTTCTTAAACCGGGCAACCGGATATCGCATGCTCTCAGAATCCGGCCTTTCGCAATAAAATGTGACTATATACGATGAGTGATCACAAAAACATCGTTCAAACAAAATGAAATGCGTTTAAATTGCGAGAATTAATTTTTAAAAATTTGCTTTCGGGAACAAACTCGAGCTTGTGCCGACTTAAGCTCCCCCTTTTGATCAGGCAACGGCAGATCATTTGGTAGGGAATCCAACCAGCTCGTCAACCAACAGCCACGTGTGAAATGTTTCACAAAGGTTTCATCTGTCAGCGAGCTGGTTCTTGTCTCAGTCTCACTGCCTTTCATGATCAAAAGGGTGAGCGTAAGTCGGCACAAGCTCGCGTTTGTTCCTGAAAGCAACTTTTCAAAGATAAATTCTGACAGTTTTAACGTGGTTTATCTCGTTTGATCGTTGTTTTTGTGACCGTTGGACATAAACAGTCTAACTGCGTCGTAAAAAAGCAAGCATGAGATATACGGTTTCCCGCTTTAAGCACTGGTAATTTATTTGAAAAAAAAACAGTTCTTTTCGGAACGTTTTTCCCGAAAATACAAATTACCGTAACAACTGAAAGCGCAACAAAAGCCAGAATTTTGCGCCGGAATCCCAGGTTTTCGATCAAAAAACAATGCGTGTCGGTCGATGTCGGGAAAATTTTAACTGTCGTGTCGGCATTTCTTCGTCAGTGTCGGCACTTCGCAAAAAAGCGTCGGTGGCGGTCCATATGACCGGCGCCGATACCTAGTTTCAAGTCCAAAACAATCACCTACCCACAGTTGGTACCAGTATACAATGTTGATTCCACACAATCAGCGCACGTCAACTGGAACAGAAAATATCTAACTGACACAAATGCTCGAAAGCAACATGTTCTGAAACATCACAGGACCGACCTCCACATCACCAGTAACTTCCACCCCCAGCACCGAAGATAGCGCGTAGACTTGTGAGTGCGACATAGTTGCACCTTGATAAGAAATAATGTGTGGTTTGAACCAACATACAGCATGATCTTGAAAATAAAGTATTCTGATTAGGATTTAGACCCCATACACTATCAAAATGTAACTAATTCAGCTTTGGACAACGTTTCATTTATCACAACCTTTAGCAACATACAGGAATGATTAGTACAATAGAAATATGTAAATAAAATCCCTAGACAATAATTATGCACGTGGAATTCGTGTGTTCAAAAACCTAACACTGCTCCGAAAACAGACAAGTGACTCGAAATCTAAAATCAACGTAATGGCCTTTTTGACAAACACAACCACAATAACTTTTGGAATGCGTAAAAACCGAACGACTGAAAACCACAAACACTGACAAAAGAAAATGCAAAAAATGACAAGAGGACAATCTAAAAAAATGACCAGAGTGAGAAAGTGTAAGAAAACCAAACTAAAGAATTGGAAGCGCGGAATGGCAATAGAGAATTTTGTAGAACAATTTCAATCACAGACACTGAGAAGAAAAAGAGATGACAACACAAGGGAATAAAAATAAGAAAGGCGTGGAATGGAGTATCTGAGGATAAAGCAAATTTTGCAACAATAATTTCGTGACGTTAAAAACATCTTCAAAATTATCTTTTATAAAAATTCAAAACGCGTCTTTGATATGCTTAAACGGTCGAACTGCCAGATCCACAGGAAGATTATAATTGAAACGATTCAGCTTTTCCAGAAGCGTGAATGAATCCTCACAACCTGGAAAAATCAGGTTCTCGTTTTTTTGCGAATAAATCAAAAGAGAAAAAGTAATTTACCAGTTTTCGTCACGTAGCTCCAAGATTCGTAATTTTCGTCAACAATCTCACGTGTACGCAGAATCATGCGCAACCAGGGCACCAACTTGCGTTTGCTATAAACATCAAACACGAAAGTTGATTAAAAATCAGGCACAAAAACAGGAGATCCGACAGACTTTAGTGCAGCGCACACAAACGCTTTGAACATGGCATCAGCTGACCGCTTCAGCTTGCAGTGGCTGGTGTAGATATTATCGATAGTCGAAAGCAACATCTGAAAATTATAGAGAAATCAGATTCAATAACCATAAAATCGGTGAACCAAAACCGACTTGTCTCGACGTGACTGATTTTCCACCAATGTTATCCAGATTGAAACTTTGTGATAATTTACGAACTGGCGCCTCGCTGAACTCTTTGCCGTGCTTCATCTCGTAATACTTGAGCAGCACGTCCCATGCGTGCATTGGGATTGCACCTGGATGATACAAATCAATCTTGATCACATATTTTAGACTAAAACTAATAATTTATCAACGCACTGGATGATGATGTCTCTCCACTATCACTTGTGATGGACTGTTTCACTCGTCTGTTCGGCAGACAGCCAAATGCTGTGCCCACTGACGCTTTATACGTTGATGATTGCTGGAAATAATGAGCAAATAATAGAACCGAAACGATAAGGAGTCAACCGAGGCAGTGTTGGAGGTGGGGGGGGGGGGGGGGGGGGGGGGGGGGGGGGGGGGGCGCCCCGCTCCCGGGGCTGCCCCCCCCCCCCCCGCCACGGTAGGTACCCCCCCCCGTCGTTGGGGTGGGGCGGGAGGCCCCCCCCGTTTTTCCCCCCCCGGCGTAGGTGTTCCCCCCGATTTTGCCCCAAAAGTGCCAATTTTTGACCAAAGATGGCCGAAATTAGTGCAAAATCAGTGGATTTTACCTCAAATTACCCGAAATTCGCGCGCTAGAGGCGCGCTTTTCCCCCGTTTTCCCCCGTTCAACACACAATGAAAAATTTTTCCCCTTACACCCTTCCCCCCCCCCCCCCCCCCCCCCCTCCACACCCCCCCCCCCCCCGCCCCGGCCTTGGGCACTGGGGGACCCCCCCCCCCCCCCCCCGGCCCAGTGGGTTCCCCCCCTCCAGAGTACCTCCAACACTGAACCGAGGCTAATCAGGTTAATTAAACTAACAGTAACCAGTCCATGTTGCAACAAGTCCCTCAGTGCCGGGCAAAAGTACTTTCTCACGGCCGTCACAATCTCTTCACTGCATTGGTCGAAAATGTCCTGAAACAACAAGGCGCATCAGTTTGAAATCACATTCCAGTTGCAAACCAAGACCAGCACTGTACCTCAGCATCCTCATCCGATCCATAGGCGCTGAGTGTTTGTGACTTGAAGTTGTCGTTAGCATCCGGCTGACTGCCGTCATTCCTGATCGTCACTTCCATCAATTTGTCCACCGCCAGCTCAAGTGCAGCTCGCAGATCCCTATAGTCGCAAACGTAGCAAACTGGTATTTTTGAGACAAAAATCGGGGAAACGCACCCCCAATGACAGCCTCTGGTCGATTGTTTCAACTCATTTCGTCTGAATTTCTCACTTTGACAACCAAGGTTCGCCAACAAGTATAGTTGCACCAAGGCAAGTGACTCGACTAAATGACCAGATTTCTTGCGACCCAATTGTTCTGAAACATCATATTATACCGCGCTTAAGAATCAGAAAAATGAAACCTATCTAAAAAGACAACCTGAAGTTGATGCAGCGGCTTTGTTGTATCCGAATGCGCGTGCACGTTGCAAATCCTCAGCAGTCACATTATGAGCAGCACATTTAGATTTCTGAAACTTATTTGACGCATAAATGAGTACTACTTGCTAAATTAGTTGCAGAGAAATAAACAGATTGATAGCAAACAATGGAAACAACGTACGTCTTTATCACAAGTGCACGGCCGACTGGTTGTTCCCTCGATTTGTAGAAACTCAACGAATCGCTCAAGATCGGTGATCTGGGTCTTCAGCTGTTGGACAAGTTGGTCTTTGGCACGAATTGGGTTCATCAGCTGTAAAAACACATTTCTTCAACAAAAATGAGATATTACAGTCGAGAGTCAAACACAATCAAGATTGATGAACGTCCCAACCCGTTTGACAGCTTGATCAACTTGTTTCTGCAACTCCTCCGGTCCCAATCGATCGAATCCATCCAAATCCAACTCGATTCGATCTCTCAGTTGATCGATGATGATTCGTTGTTTCTCCATTACTTCGCCACTCGGCAAACTGCCTTCGCCCGACTGAAACAAATACTTCATCCTTTCTACACAAACAATAAACAGATTGATAAAAAACAGTTACCTCATATGCAAATCGTTCGATATCCTCCAACTGATCTCTTAGCTGTCCAATCAGCTGCACTTGCTTGGCGCGTTGTTGTTGCACAATGGCCTTGTGCTCTTCTTTGGTCAAACTCGCGTCAGATGCTAACCGACCTGAGAAACTCAAGTTGTTAAATCAAATTGCTATTGAGTTTTTTTGAAAATAAACCTTTTTCTCCAAGAAACAACCGTACCTCGTCTTGGTTCCAGACCTGGAGTGGGCGGTTGGTCAGCAACAACGCCCAAAACATCGGGACAGCCGCGGAATGCGAATTCTTCGAGCTCTTTTAGTAAGCGCTGAAACTTTTTATCCTGAATACGTTCAAGATTCAAGACAAGTGTGATATGTTGTTAAAAATATCTTCACATCTAAAAAACTAAAAAAAATACTCCAACCTCCTTCTCATCACTTGGTGCTTTGCCAATTTGCTGCAATCTGAATTGCACCTGTGCGAAATGTGTTGTCAACGCCAACAACGATGAGTTTAATTGCTCCTGTTCGCATTCCAACTGTTGTAGTCGTTCAATCTCCGGTGCTGAGCCGTCGCCTTGACGAAAACTGCAATTGGAATGATGAGGTTCCAATTTGTGCGGAAGAACAACAGAACAGGGTGTTTTTAGAGAAAACCGAGCGCATTTTTTGGACAGAAAATAAATTTCCGTGTAAGTCGGCCCAAAATTTTCTCTGTCTCTACGTTCTTGACAACCAACAAACCAAGGAACCAGAACCCGTCTTCACCATACCTGTTGCTTGACCCGAGCGGAGTCCACCGTTCACTGAATGAGTCTTCGGCGTCGCCAAAACTATCCTTCTCCTCGTCCGAATATCCTCCGTTGCACAGATCCACATTATTCTTGTCGTCATTGCCAATAGGAATGTCTTCCATCATTTTGCACCGTTGTTTAATTGTATCGGTTAACAGCAGCCAGGATTTTTTTCAAAATCGACTAGTAGCAATTGCTACTAAAACGGTTATTTTTAGCAAAATCTCCGGCCCGGCCCGGCCCGAGCCAAAAGCCCAAAATCGCGGCCCGGCCCGGCCCGAGGTCGGGCCGGCCCGATTGCGACCTATGACACTGACCCTTCTTAGGGGGGCTCTATTCTGGGGGGTTCTATTTAGGTTTTTATGGTAAAGGTATTTGCGCAAGCGTGGTACAGGTAAAATTAGTGCCCTGCCCCACCGTGAAAAAAAGGTTTTGCACGTTTTTTTCCTGGTAAAAACGACAAAAAACCGTTTTTCTGGAACCAAACAAATTTCCAAAACGAATTACCGGAAACAATACCAATTATTTATTTTTCGCAGAAAAATGTGTCTTTTTGGTCTAAAATGGCGAAAAAGTTTCTTGACTGTCGGAAACGATATTACAAAATCGATCAAAAAGAGGCTAAAACAGGTGAAAACGGGTCACCCCCGCAAGCAAATGGTCACTGTAGTAGGTTGGTTAGGTACCTATACGGTAGCAAGGAGGATCACTTAATTCAACGAAAAAATACAATCTACGAATCT
>JASAMV010001461.1:0-50426 GCA_030248065.1 Rhynchonema sp. JSB1_4 | reverse complement strand
CATTTTCTTTCCCCCTGCCTTTTATTTTCGTTTCTATCAGTGATGCACCAAACTTTCGCATACGTACAACTTGTGGGACATTGTCGCGTCTTGTAACTTGTTCTTTGAACTTCTTGCCGACAGCCATCAGCTGCACAGAAATAGCAGTTGGCCGATTTAATGTCATTCGACAAAATCGAAAAGCAAACACAAATATAGAGCACCCGCTATTTGATGGATCTTACCCTTAGGCCAAGTTGATAATGGGTAGAATAGGGTAAGAATATAAAAGTGATTGCGGAGTGCAAGATATCGATTCATCTCATTTTTCGATGAAAACAGTCCTGAAAATCTCCAAATTCGTCTTCCAGAATCAACCTCTCCTTACGCTTATTGGTTCGATCTCCAAGTCTCCCTAGCACAACCCCGCGTACCAGGCCTCTACATGTTGACGCTGAAAGAGGCCGTAGATACAGGTAGTCCAGGTATATGGCAGATTGGTATTCATGTTGTGTTGTTATGTTTTATTCAACTTTGACTTTGCTTTCGTTTAACTGATCGTTAGTTGGCATGGATCGTTTGGACTTGGTTGCTCGGGGGATCTTGTTTCAGATAGCTTCTAGGCTCAGGTTTCGGCTCATTCGGCTCAGTTGGGGTCGGGCTCACGCTTGCCGGACGCTACGAGAAACGGCGTGATTTTGCACAACGCGCGACCAAGTCACAGCGGGCGACTGTGCCTCAATCTTTTTCATTCCACTTGTGATTTTGTTGTCTATCCATGCACAAGCAAGCTGAATATAGAAAGGCACACAGCACTGCAGTGTGCTGTTTAAGGTAGACAAAAAGGAAAAGTGCAAAAATCTACAGTAGTCCATTGTCACGATCATGAATGTTGGTCCTATCTGTGATGAAAGTGGGACAATATGATGGGTGCCTGACAATAAACTGTGTGATCCAGAATTCCAAAGTGAACCATCACCCCACTCAGACAGGTTCGCAACGCCTCGTCAACTTAGGGTGCTGGGACACTTCCTCCACGTATGTTCGTGGCGAGGAGAACCTCGGCCAGTGGCGACCTAGGGCGATTCGTTGATTTTTCAACATTAATGGTAGCTGGAGAAGCTCACCAGATTACAACAGGTCTGATAGACCATTCTGCAAGTGAAACATAACTTTGTCAGATTTCAAATGTGCTGTGAAGTATGCTAGTGTGTTCAGTTGTCCTTCCGCCTCCAAACCGTGGTGCACAAGGTCATCGTCAGTGAGGATGGACTGGATGAGGGCGAGCTTACTGTAAAATGTGCTAACGAATCAGCTTGTTACTTCTAAGGGAACAACACCGTTTTCTACCATTGTATACAGCGCTTCTGCGCCGTTAGCGAGCCATTGTTTCAAAACAATTTCCTCCGATTACCACGATTTCTCAAATTGTCCATAGATCATAACGATAAAATCATTATTCGAAAATTTACCACGCCAGGTCGAGCGAGTGCGTCTGTTTTTTCGGGTTCGCGAGAAAATGAAAGCACTTGGACTGCGTCAGCCAGCACCCGATGCGCCCAAAACTCCGGTGTCACCCACCGAGCCAAAGTTCCCGATTCCCGATGAGATCGAGTATTCGGACGCCGAAAGGGAGACTGTGAACAAGATTCTTATGCTTGCAAAGTCGCACATTCCCGTCAACAAGGAGCCACCGACTGGGCCTAAGGTTGACGGAGGAGAAGGCCCTTGTCTTGTGACATGAGCGGGTGGGACCCGGTATTTTCTGTCGAACAAATGATATGCTTCGTTGTTGTGACAAAAATGGAACCCGAAACTTTCGCTCACTGTGAGAAATATTCACACCATGAAGTGACGGATGGGACACATTAACAGCAAATTCGGTACCATTGGGCAAACAGCAAATATCGATATATGTAAATGTGGGTCACTGAAAAGTGAGAGGTATCATTATTTAAGCCTTGTGACTTTAACTTCCATATGTTGACTGCAAAAATAAAACGAACGAATGAATGTGTTACTAAAGTATTTATAACCTTTCAACCAAATGAGCTGGGTGTCATGGCTGTGAGTGAAACTTCATCGCTGGAGTTAGCATTTATCAATGTAGCGGATCATCCGATTCAGGTACATAAATCCTACCGTAACCCTGCTTTATATCCATTCCAGTTTGTTTGCTGGGGGCATAGCGCGATGTCGTGTATTTTGTTGAATTGCGCAGCGTCTGAAATCGATTATTGACAGTACACACTCGACTGTCAAACTTGATGATCGGATCTGCCTTGGTCCGTCACTAACAATCAGAAATTATTAGCAATTTCAAAACAATCACAAAAAATTGCGCGCTTCCAAGTCACATCCGATCCCATCACCAATTTTGATATGATGCGCCCAACCATAATGCCCATTCGTTCGCAAAAGTCACCTGACATCCAAGTGCGCGCTCTACCATTCCATGCTGGTCCGGGTCGGTCTGCGTGAGAAGTGGCGATCTGAAGAATCTGTTGAGTCCGGATGGAAATGATCTACGAGGTCGTTATCGAGCACGATATTGCAACAAGCTGGCATGTTCTTGCCTGAGGTGGGAAAGGGATGATGTTTCACTTGCTTTGTATTGAAGATGGTGAGCAAATGGTACGTATAACAGTCCAAACTTGGCGCCTCAGGTTTAGCAGGTTTAAGTTCCTGGCAGGAGCATCTAGTCCTCCTGGTTCGCAATTATTTTTTCGCTGCTATTGTTGTCGACGCAACTAGTTCCTGGTGTGTTTTTGCCTGAGACGGATACGGCGGTGCACCTGGTCATCGTCATGTGAACCAAGCATCATCGGGCACACAACACCACCCAAATTGCCATATTCTAGGTGACAGAGGAGCGCGTCGGCGTTGTGGTGTCGCGTCGCGGATTCATGAATTTTCTGGAAGAGAAGACGAAAGGCTGGATCAAACGTTCCGGCGGTGGTTCGGCGGCCGTACATTCTGCTCTTCAGAGACGAACGCGACCCGGTGATCCGGGGCATCATCAATCTGGCCAATGCACGAATCGAATATAGTGAAGACCAGCAGGCCATGTTGAAGGTTGGACGGCTGGGTGTCTGATGTTTCAAAAGCACAGTTTGTATGCACTGTGTATTATTCAGGTGCCAAACACGTTCAGCGTATGCACGGCGCATCGCGGATTCCTCATGCAAACAATGGCCACTGATGAGGTATACACTTGATTGATTGGTTGCTTTATTGATCGATGAGTTCCTATATACAGTATACTATTCCCAGTTCGTTCATTGATCAAGATTGATTGAGTGATTGGACTCATAAAAGTGTGGTCAACTCAGAACGTCAACATTCATCGTCAACTCCTACGTACAATTCGCGCTGAAGTGTGTTGACCACTGTACCATTAGCCAGTGATTGATTAATCGATCGCTCAATTGATTATTGTTAATCAATTTCTATTGATTGGATAATCAATAATTTGATGGATCAGCTGAATGACAGGTGTACGAATGGTTGTACGCCATCAATCCACTGCTGGCCGGCCAACTGCGTTGTCAACCGAAACCTCCGACCAAGATAACCATCGGTCAAGTTGTGAGTCCGACCAGTGACACAATGCCAACCACTATTGTGACAGGACATTAGAAAATACGGATATTCGGTGCAAACTTAGATGGTTTATTTATACAATGTGTTATTATGTTTATTGTCGTAGGTCAAACACAACTTAGGACAGATCTCATTTTCAGCCGCAGTCATTTCATTTTCTAAGATTGTAAACTGTTTTTATCGGTAAACGTGCATTCCGTGCGTAAAAAGCGCTGCTGTTCACACAAGATTCTGATTGCAATTTCGCCAACCCTCCATGTTTTTTATGCTTCAATTGTTTTGAGAGCAAAACTTGTCTGTGATCAACTAACGTGTTGTTATATTCAGTCTGGCTGATGGTTCAATATGACAATCACTACTGTATTTAATGTTTACAACTGTATGTTTCTAGTCTAAACTTTCTGGTCAAATAGTTTCTGTTCTGTATTTCTATGGTAGTTTCTTGCAGGAAATATGTTTGGTCCCGTGCTATGACACTGTTTGCGTCAGACTTGTTGACCTTTCTGCCTTCTATCTTTATACATTGTCTGCGACTTGACATGTTCGGATACAAGACTCTCATTTCCACACTGATATTTCATCTCACTGACAGAATTAATGCTCCGTATCGTTATTGATTTTAATTACCGATTGCTACGCTCTTTCGCTTATAAACCACCGGGCGCGTGGGTCCCGGTTGCTCTGATATTATGTCGACGATTTGTTCATTGCACGCACGATATTGTGATCAATAAACTTGAGAAAATCGAACCAAAGGAACTGTTTTCATCATTATTGTCAGGAATAAGGTAGTAATAGCTAAAAATAATAATAATGATCGGAACACTTTGTGGTCTGCATGCTTTGCGTGCGATCGCGCAACGCAATCACTGCCCCGCCACTTTCTCGCTTCGCGGTTCAGGAAAGAAATTTGACCAATTCTTATAAAGTCATGGTGCGACCAATATCAGGCACAACAGTTTGTAGTCGAATAAGCAAGCTTTACTCATAAACAACACTGTATTCAGACAATAAGCTGCAGAAACACTTGTCGGGTCGCTGAATCAGTCGTATCTGACCGACCCTATCCGGCATGACATCGAATTACCACGTAGGTACCTACATGCGCACTTGCGTCTCATGTATCACGGAAGGTATACTGGACATTACTTGGGGCATCTTAGGTACCAAATACATGCCACAAAACTGATGTTGTGAAGAAAATTTTTCCACCCGTGAGAAAAAATTATAAAAATAACTCCCAAAATGGACATTTTTGGACGTTTCAAAACATTTTATTCCCTAAAAAAATGCAAAATTTTTTTTCAAAAACCTTTTTTCCCATTCAGGTCCACTTTCGAGCGATCTTTTGATGGTGCACAATACCTTATTTGCACAAGCACCGCTCCAAATACGAAAAGGTACCTAGATTGATCATTCCTGTCATCCCGATGGAGAGAGCTTGTTGGAACAGTGCGTGAACAAACAAACTGCGTAACATTAGCGTTAAATGAAGTAACGTCATCATCTCAACAGATATTACTCACCGTTGTCCTGATGTCGTTTTCATCGCTGTTTGCTAAATGCTTCAGAGTTTGCTCAAATGCGATTAAATGGCTAATATTTATAAGCTAAAGAGCATATTCAAATCCAGCTAATTAAAAGGATCAATAACGATACGGAGCACTTGGGTAAATTCTGTCAGTGAGATGAAATACATCATGTGTAGAGAAAAGTGAGAGTGTGAGTATGTATCCGAACATGTACAAAGTCGCAGACAATGTGATAAAGACATAGAAGGATAATAGTTTTTGTTTTTTTTGAGATTTGCGAAGAAGGGAAATGTGTGTATAAACAGAGAAAGGTCAACAAGTCATGACGCAAACAGTGTCATAATGTTATTTGAAGCACGGGACCGAACATATTTCCTGCAAGAAACTAGCAAAGAAATAAGAACAGAAACTATTTGACCAGAAAGTTTAGACTAGAAACATACAGTTGTAAACATTAAATACAGTAGTGATTGTCATATTGAACCATCAGCCAGACTGAATATAACAACACGTTAGTTGATCACAGACAAGTTTTGCTCTCAAAACAATTGAAGCATAAAAAACATGGAGGGTTGGCGAAATTGCAATCAGAATCTTGTGTGAACAGCAGCGCTTTTTACACACGGAATGCACCCCAAAAGCGTTTACCGATAAAAACAGTTTACAATCTTAGAAAATGAAATGACTGCGGCTGAAAATGAGATCTGTCCTAAGTTGTGTTTGACCTACGACAATAAACATAATAACACATCGTATAAAAAAAACCATCTAAGTTTGCACCGAATATCCGTATTTTCTAATGTCCTGTCACAATAGTGGTTGGCATTGTGTCACTGGTCGGACTCACAACTTGACCGATGGTTATCTTGGTCGGAGGTTTCGGTTGACAACGCAGTTGGCCGGCCAGCAGTGGATTGATGGCGTACAACCATTCGTACACCTGTCATTCAGCTGATCCATCAAATTATTGATTACCCAATCAATATAGATTCATTAACAATAATCAATTGAGCGATCGATTAATCAATCACTGGCTAATGGTACAGTGGTCAACACACTTCAGCGCGAATTGTACGCAGGAGTTGACGACGAAGGTCGACGTTCTGAGTTGACCACACTTTTATGAGTCCAATCACTCAATCAATCTTGATCAATGAACGCACTGGGAATAGTATATTGTATATAGGAACTCATCGATCAATAAAGCAACCAATCAATCAAGTGTATACCTCATCAGTGGCCATTGTTTGCATGAGGAATCCGCGATGCGCCGTGCATACGCTGAACGTGTTTGGCACCTGAATAATATACAGTATATATAAAACATGCGTGCTTGTGAAACATCAGCCAGCCGTCCAACCTTCAACATGGCCTGCTGGTCTTCACTATATTCGATTCGTGCATTGGCCAGATTGATGATGCCCCGGATCACCGGGTCGCGTTCGTCTCTGAAGAGCAGAATGTACGGCCGCCGAACCACCACCCAACGTTTGATCCAGCCTTTCGTCTTCTCTTCCAGAAAATTCATGAATCCGCGACGCGACACCACAACGCCGACGCGCTCCTCTGTCACCTAGAATATGGCAATTTGGGTGGTGTTGTGTGCCCGATGATGCTTGGTTCACATGACGATGACCAGGTGCACCGCCGTATCCGTCTCAGGCAAAAACACACCAGGAACTAGTTGCGTCGACAACAATAGCAGCGAAAAAATAATTGCGAACCAGGAGGACTAGATGCTACTGCCAGGAACTTGGACCTGCTTGACCTGAGGCGCCAAGTTTGGACTGTTATACGTACCATTTGCTCACCATCTTCAATACAAAGCAAGTGAAACATCATCCCCTTCCCACCTCAGGCAAGAACATGCCAGCTTGTTGCAATCTCGTGCTCGATAACGACCTCGTCAGATCATTTCCATCCGGACTCAACAGATTCTTCAGATCGCCACTTGAGCGGGACCGAGCCCGGACCAGCATGGAATGGTCGAGCGCGCCTTTGGATGTCAGGTGACCTCTGCGAAGGAATGGGCATTATGGTTGGGCGCACATATCAAAATTGGTGATCGAATCGGATGTGACTTGGAAGCGCGCAATTTTTTGTGATTGTTTTGAAATTGCTAATAATTTCTGATTGTTAGTGACGGACCAAGGCAGATCCGATCATCAAGTTTGACAGTCGAGTGTGTACTGTCAATAATCGATTTCAGACGCTGCGCAATTCAACAAAATACACGACATCGCGCTATGCCCCCAGCAAACAAACTGGAATGGATATAAAGCAGGGTTACGGTAGAATTACTGTACCTTGAATCGGATGATCCGCTGGATTGAATGCTAGCTCCCAGCGATGAAGATTCGCTCTCAGCCATGACACCCAGCTCATTTGGCTGAAAGTTGTAGAATACTTTGTAACACATTCATTCGTTCGTTTTATTTTTGCAGTCAACATGGAAGTTAAAGTCACAAGGCTTAAATAATAATACCGTCACTTTTCAGTGACCCACATTTACATATATCGATATTTGCTGTTTGCCCAATGGTACCGAATTTGCTGTTAATGTGTCCCATCCGTCACTTCATGGTGTGAATATTCTTCACAGTGAGCGAAAGTTTCGGGTTCCATTTTTGTCACAACAACGAAGCATATCATTTGTTCGACAGAAAATACCGGGTCCCACCCGCTCATGTCACAATACAAGGGCCTTCTCCTCCGTCAACCTTGGGCCCAGTCGGTGGCTCCTTGTTGACGGGAATGTGCGACTTTGCGAGCGTCAGAATCTTGTTCACAGTCTCCCTTTCGGCGTCCGAATACTGGATCTCGTCGGGAATCGGGAACTTTGGCTCGGTGGGTGACACCGGAGTTTTGGGCGCATCGGGTGCTGGCTGACGCAGTCCGAGTGCTTTCATTTTCTCGCGAAGCCGAAGAAACAGACGCACTCGCTCGACCTGGCGTGGTAAATTTTGGAATATTGATTTTATCGTTATGATCTATGGACAATTTGAGAAATCGTGGTAATAGGAGGAAATTGTTTTGAAACAATGGCTGGCTAACAGCGCAGAAGCGCTGTATACAATGGTAGAAAACAGTGTTGTTCCCTTAGAAGTAACAAGCTGATTCGTTAGCACATTTTGCGGTAACTTCACCTCATCCAGTCCATCCTCACTGACGATGACCTTGTGCACCGCCGGTTTGGAGGCGGAAGGACAACTGAACACACTAGCATACTTCACAGCACATTTGAAATCTGACAAAGTTATGTTTCACTTGCAGAATAGTACTATCAGACCTGTTGTAATCTGGTGAGCTTCTCCAGCTCCCATTGATGTTCGAAAATCAACGAATCGCCCCTCGGTCGCCACTGGCCGAGGTTCTCCTCGCCACGAACATACGTGGAGGAAGTGTCCAGCACGCGACGTTGACGACGTTGCGAACCTGTATGAGTGGGTGATGGTTCACTTGGAATTCTGGATCACACAGTTTATTGTCAGGCACCCGTCGTATTGTCCCACTTTCATCACAGATGGGGCAACATTCATGATCGTGACAATGGACTACTGTAGATTTTTTGCACTTTTCCTTTTTTTGTCTACCTTAAACAGCGCATGCAGTGCTGTGTGCCTTTCTATATTCAGCTTGCTTGTGCATGGATAGACAACGAAATCACAAGTGAAATGGAAAAAAGATTGTGAGGCACAGTCGCCCGCTGTGACTTGGTCGCGCGTTGTGCAAAATCACGCCGTTTCTGGTAGCGTCCGGCAAGCGTGAGCCCGACCCCAACTGAGCCGAATGAGCCGAAACCTGAGCCTAGAAGCTATCTGAAACAAGATCCCGCGACCAAGTCCAAACGATCCATGCCAACTAACGATCAGTTAAACGAAAGCAAAGTCAAAGTTGAATAAAACATAACAACACAACATGAATACCAATCTGCCATATACCTGGACTACCTGTATCTACGGCCTCTTTCAGCGTCAACATGTAGAGGCCTGGTACGCGGTTGTGCTCGGGAGACTTGGAGATCGAACCAATCAGCGTACGAATTGATCTGGAAGACGAATTTGGAGATTTTCAGGACTGTTTTCATGAGAAATAAATGAATGAATCGTGCACTCCGCAATCACTTTTATATTCTTACCCTATTCTACCCATTATCAACTTGGCCTAAGGATTCCATCCATAAAATATCAAGTACTCTATATTTGTGTTTGCTTTTCGATTGTGTGGGATGTCAGTAAATCGGCCAACTGCTATTTCTGTGCAGCTGATGGCTGTCGGCAAGAAGTTGGGAGAACAAGTTACAAGACGCGACAATGTCCCACAAGTTGTACGTATGCGAAAGTTTGGTGCATCACTGATAGAAACGAAAATAAAAGGCAGGGGAAAAGAAAATGTGTGAAGGGAAAGCTAAATTCGTGTCGCCTAAATCAATTCTCGCTATCGACTAATGGCAGGCCACACACCACGCCAGCGCACTTCAAAAGTGTACGGTAGCTACATACAGCTGGTTACTGTACCTTTGCTCGCCGGGAGCTTTGATTTGAGCTGACAGGGCGCTGGCCAGCAGCCTAAAATCGTAGAGTTGTACAATAGAACGCGAGTTTGTCGTGGTGCATTGTGCAGTTCTTTTAGGTCTGTCAAATAACATTTTTCACCAATATATTGCGGGCCAGTTACCCCACGATGGATAGGTTCTTGACTTTCGTCATGAAACTTCTTACGGAAGGGCATATAACGACCGTGAAACAAAGGAAGTGTACAATAGTTAAGAAAGGCATGCAGGAACCAATGTCAGCGTTACTGTAGCTGCAGTGTTTGTCACACCACAAGTGTTTATTTGATTGTACACAACATCAAGTCCTGTTGAGTGTGTCAACCGCTCCACTATAGTTTTATGAGCAAATATTGTTCCTTGCACTATACGTGGAAAGACAACCGAGAAGGGAAGATGTTTCACCTGCTGGCCGCCGTAATCTTGCTGTCACGTGCATATATGATGCAGCTGAGATCTTTGGTGATCACGGCTGGTTGGACACAATTGTCGCATTCCATGTAGGCTGACAGTGTGATGAAGACTGTCTCGCCATAGGGAGTGATTCGGTTGAGCATGGCCGAATTGTGCAGCGAACTGTCCCAGGCCGCCTCGAATTGGAAGAACACTCTGCAACAAATGGTACTTGTTGTAATACTTTTCATTCATGAGGTATTTATAATGCAGTTGAAGTGTGGAATTACAGGCTACTCTTATGGTACACTACACGTAACTTTATGTGGAATATCTCAGCTTTGCTCACCGTGAGTGTTGCAGTCAGCGATCATCGTAGATGATATGAGACCAAACTATATGCCTCAATGACTTTAGTGCGTCAATGACTTACGCGCATCAATGACTTACGCGCAATAATGTTTACCTACGCGCGCCAATGACACGGGCACGATGAAGAGGTTTGACAGAAAACAGAACCAACCTGTCATCTGATGAAAACTCCAGGTATTGACCGGGGAACAGGCCCAACGACAACACGTCCAGGTCCTCCCCATTCCATTCCAAACTCGATCGAATCCGTCCGATCACCAACTCTTGGCAATCACGCCATCTGGTTGGAAGAGAGAAATATTCATTCTTGATACTTTTTATCGGAATTGAACTTGGTTTGAAGTATTCAAACCGATAAGGATCTGCCCTGTAGTGGTGTGTCTACATAATCTGTGGAAACAGACTGAAACAATAACACAAAAAATGGAAAGCAAGCAAAATAATGTCAACGCCATCAATTTGATGACCGGTCCGGTCCGAGGTCCTATAAGACCCGATCCGACAATAATATGCATTCTCCCGCATACATATGTACATATATGCACCAATCCCAGTGTAATCACCTAGCAGTGCTTGTAACTACGATGTTACACTCTACTCCTGCAGTGTTGTCGAAACACTCTTGCCGACCGCTCTTGCGAAACGATCTAGATTAATAACATCGCAATTGTTCGCCAAACGCACTTCAAATGATCGCCCTTTTCGTGACAAATCGTGATCTTTATGCGTCGTTGGATGCCCTGATGCAACATGAACACCCCTTGGGTCGGCGGGCCACTGCCGTGATCAATGACCGCCGGCAGGTATTCACCAGATGAGTCCAATTCGCAGATTTCGAACCAAACCAACAGATCGTATTTGGCCTTGATCGCGTTCGCACTGAAATTGTTCGATTAGAGAATACCTGGGCGCATTGGCGCACTGACGATGACCTGGCGCATCGGTTGTCTGTGTGAAAACAGGACGAAGCCGGTCACAATCGATCACCAGCCGTTAAGGCCTAACTATGTGTACTTCGTTCTCTCAGAGAACAAAGAAAAATTCTCGCGCGCTGATTGGCTGTTGAACATACGTGGACCAATCAGCGCGCGAGAATTTGTTCTTTGCATTGTTCTCTGAGAGAACGAAGTATAGTTAGGCCTTTACAACATCATAATCTTATATCACTGTCGTCAACTCACACCTAATGCCATCTTATTACTTCTGACGCTCATTCAGGGCTGCTTTTGAGTTGACGAGTTGCGGTGACGACAAAACAATTAGCCCATCGACTCACTCTAAGCAGTGTCATTCATGGAAGGGCTGGGTTGAGTGTCATTTCGAACACAAAGCTGGTGGATATACATATTTGTATCTAGAAAAAACCATTTATTCTCTGAAGAATCGCTCAGATACTGGGTATTTCGCATACCTGGTCAGAGGCAGTCCAATTTTGTGTCCCTTCACCGGCGTTGATATGACCACATTCGATTGAATGGTGGAATGGGGCAGCTTGCTTCGACTGAAACATCACATGCAAGTTGCGCATCAAAAGTACGATTCATCGATTTATCAGTTAGCAGCTGCCTTTTTTATAATGACTCAGGCAAAATGGCCACTGCTCTAATTTGGTTACAAATATGACCAACAATTTGCTCCTCAAAGAAGTATAATGCATCAAAAGAGAAAATCACCGTCACACCCTTTTACGTACGTCATGGCAATTCGATTGTCGATCGTCGGTTGTCTGACAAGTGCCTGTGTTGACGTGTAATGCCCGAACACTTCGAATATGATCGGATAGTGATGGATGTAGTGCAGGAACGCCTTTGACATCGAAATGGTCAGATTCTGCACGTGATAGAACGACAGAGTACCGCCGCCCTTGGCGCTGTTCTTGATCGGTTCCGTACTGAACGCCTCGTCGTGACGGTGCAGGAAACTGAAACATCATCGGACTCCGTGTTGCATTCTGAATATTGTGGTCACCTGTTTCAATTTTTCACGGTACACCAGGTCATTGTCAGTAGGAATGCCATCGAATGGGCATGTGATTTCAAAAATACGTGCGTATTTGCTTTGCTCGCTGGCAAACCACATCACCAACATGTTCTATATACATCGATGAAGATGATGTCACGTATATCTGAACCATCACCTGGTTCTAAACCCCAACTGATGCATTGTCAGGCGAACAAAAATTCTTTTGGGGCAGATAACAATTCAGAACAATGCAATCCGATCCCCTTGGCTGCTGCTTGCGGCCAAGTCCTTGATCCTAAACTTTAACCATGTTTACATTCTTTTTGAATTCACGCACTTGAATTGACAGAACACGTCAGCGTATTCGTCCGACACATCCAGCGCTTGCATAACAGTCACTCGGAATTGGAACTCCTGCGATTCTTGCATGTGATCGGGGAATTTCAGCGTGAATTCTTCGAACTTTGACGCTGAAATTCGTTAATATTTTAGTGGTGAACAAAAAAAGATGACTTGCTGTTATTTCATCGGCTGCGCAATAAAGCAGACGAAAAAACTAAAAAACCGCATGGCGGATACGACGAATAATAATAATATATTCCTAATCAATAATGATATATTACATAGTGAATTTCTAATTTCGTTACCTCATGCATTTTTACAGAGGCAGGGAAACTCCCGTTCGAAGTTGAGGCAGGCGGCAATTTCAACACACAGTCAACAAGCCACGCAGCTGGCTCGTGTGGCTCGTGTGCGTTTCGAATGTTTCAGTCACACACAGTGTTCGAACGGGATTCATTTTTAATCCCGGGATCGGGATCGGGATTGGGATCAAGAAAGTGTCGGGATCGGGATCGGGATCGGGATCCCGGTTTTGAAAACCCGGGATCCCGGGATCGGGATCGGGATTGACCAGATAGTCCAAAAGCAATGGTTTTTATCATTTTATGCATAAGATGCAAGTTAATGTCACAGACAACCATGAAACATGTTTATCACACATGGATAAACACCCGGAACAGTGATTAAAGCCGATTGAAAATCGAGAATAGCTGATGACGGAGAAGTTAGTTCAAAGATCACAACAAACAAACAAATGTTTCAAGTGACTCGCAAACCGCGACCCGCAAGTGCGGCCATGCAATCGCGGGGCGATTGTTGGACATATACAATATTTTTCTGACCCGCGACCCGCGCCCGCGTTTGCATGGCCGCGCCCTTACAACAGCTTGGCGAATTATGATTGCATAATTTTTTACTTTTTGTTCTCAAAACTTAATCCCGATCCCGGTACTTTTTTGGGCGGGATCGGGATCGGGATTGACTTTTTCAAAATGACGGGATCGGGATCGGGATCGGGATCCCGTTCGAACACTTCGAAAACTCACACAAGCTGTGTGTGTCAGCTGCGTGGCTTGTTGACTGCCTCGACTTCGAACGGGAGTTTCTCTGCGTCCGTAAAATGCATCAGGCAACGAAATTAGAAACCCACTATACCTTTATCATTGGCACGCGTGTCCAGATTGTTGGTCTGCTGATGTTTCGCATCCTTTTCGTTTACTCCCTCGACAATGCGCTCCTCAATTCCAGAAATGCGCGGTGAAGACAGCTCCTTCTCAATGCGTTTCTTCAAAAAGTCTTCCTCACGAAAATGCAGTTTGGCACTTTGACGCACACCGCGATTGGTGCTGCGCGGCGTCTCCTCGGGCTCATCTGGCAAGGCAAACAAAGGAATATGGTTCATGGCATAAATTTCAGTATGGGCACCGATATCAATTGGGCACATCATAATGCTTTTCCCAATCATGTCAGAATTTAGATGTCCATATTATTGATAGAAGAACATAAAGTGAAACAAGAAGGGCAGAAAAAATACATCACAGAGCGTGAAAAATAACAAGACACAACGCTGACTTTTATCAGTCGGCTGAATTCCAACACGCAGATATCCCTTCACTTCGCCTTTTTCGTTCACGATCGCCACCTTGTGCATCAGGGCCCCCGCGCCCCCCCCGCGCCCCCATGTATTTGATGTAAAACGAGTTGTGTGCGGTAAAACGGCCAAATTACAGGGTGTGTTTTAAGTTTCGGCGGGAAAATATGCGCACCCCGCGCCCCTTTTCTACTGTAGCCTGCCTGGCTGGCGCTGTTCAGTCTGCATATAAGTGAGAGCCCCAATTGCCCCCCTATTCCCATCACCCCCACCCAGGTAGCACGGATGTGTGCTGCGTGTAGAACTGCTACGCATCCTACAAGGGTCCGTCTCGGAGCCGGCTAGATCTAGGTTGCCTGGATCCCCCTTTTCCGTTCATATTTACGATATCACAACATTTATGAACACACCTTCATTCAGAACACATAGTTAAGATACAGTTAGCTAAGCTATAACAACTATAGCTATAGTTAATGTTTTCTGACAGACAACTTTTATGAACTTTTCCTGTATACATTTATGAACCCAGCTTCACTCAGGACAGATGGTTAAGTTACAGCTACCTAAGTTACAGTTAACGTTTTTTATTTATGAACTTTGCGTGTGAACATTTATGAACGCACCTTCATTCACAACAGGTAGGTAAGTTATACATAGTTAGCGGTAAACAATTTATAGTTAACGTTTTTTTACATGTAACATTTATGAACTTTTCGTGTAAACATTTATGAACGCAGCTTCATTCGGAACCGGTCGGTAAGTTACAGTTAATGTTTTTTGGTACACAATATTTATAAACTTGATATTATGTATTTACTTACATTCAACATTTACCAACAACAGCGTTCCTTACAGAATTACCACACCACACGGCATTGGCTCAGTTAGTGTTTACGTTTGCGAAACGTTTCACATTAGTTTCTGTCATAAGTGAACCACCACGTGGCACTCACAAACTGTTTGAGAAATGGTTATGTGCGTTTTTATTGCCATGGCTTGGCCTTAGACGTTTGTCCTTTGTTACCTGCAAGGTAATCACCAATATTAGTATCACCGGTCATTAATGTGTTGCTGCGGCTGCGTTAGCTAAGTTATAGTTTATGTTTCTTGGCACACATTTATGAACACAGCTTCATAGCCCGTGCACATAAGTGAAAGACCCGCCCGCGCCCCTCTTCCTATCATCCCCACCCAGGTAGCACGGATCTCTGCTGCGTGTAGAACTGCTGCGCATCCTACAAGCGCCCGTCTTGGAGCCGGCTAGACCTAGGTTGCATGGAGTTATAGTTTATGTTTCTTGGCACACATTTATGAACACAGCTTCATTCAGAACAGATAGTTAGGTAACAGTTAGCTAAGTTATAGTTTATGTTTTTTGGCACATAACATTAATGAACTTTTCGTGTAAACATTTATGAACACAGCTTCATTCAGAACAGATAGTTAAGTTACCGTTAAACAATTTATAGTTAACTTTTTTGCACATAACATTTACGAACTTTCCGTCTGAACATTTATTAACCCAGCTTCATGCACAACAGGTAGTTAAGTTACCGTTAAACTATTTATAGTTAACTTTTTTTACATATAACATTTATGAACTTTCCGTCTGAACATTTATTAACCCAGCTTCATTCACAACAGGTAGTTAAGTTACCGTTAAACTATTTATAGTTAACATTTTTTTACATATAACATTTATGAACTTTCCGTCTGAACATTTATTAACCCAGCTTCATTCACAATCAAAGCGACACAACACACCACCACATGTGCCACCGAAACGGCGGAGCGTTTCGAGCACATCAACCGGCGGATTTCCGTGTGATGTGTCATCGTCCAACCATGAGCGAAATTGCGGCAGTTTATGTTCCGCCACATCGAGGCCACTGTCTGAAAAATGGCACATGGTGTTTGGTACCGTATTGTCGGAAATAGAACCCCCCATTAACTTACCCCCCATTAATTGAACCCCACCTAAATGGCTCGAAATAAAAAATAGAACCCCCCATTAATTAACCCACCCCCCATAAATAGAACAATTATTAACAATGATTTTTTTCGTCGGGGGCCAAATGAAAAATATAACCCCCCAATTTTTAGCCCCCCATAAATTGAAACCCCTAAAATGACCCCAGTGAAAAAACAGACCCCCCGGATTCTATTTCCAACAATACGGTATGGGCCCAGCCTGAGCGCTGCTGCCAGAGGTGGGAATCGGACCGGGTTACCTCGGCGCGGCCCGGCCCGACGAGGTCCGGGGGTCGGCCCGGCCCGACAGTTCGGGCCGGGAAGTCCGGCCCGGCCCGGCCAGACTTGGAAAAAAGTCGGTCCGGCCCGATTTTTTCGGCCCAGACTTTTTCTGATGATATTTTGAAGCAATTTTTTGGTGCAAAAATTACTGTTTTTTGGTTTAAAAATACCTGATAATCATGGAAGTCGGTACTAATTTGCACAATCGCGAAAAATTTTGGCAGATTTAGCCTAAAAAATCACGTTTTTTTATTGAAATTCGAAATCCTCCGTTTCTTTTTCTCCACTTTTATGCGAGTCTGTGACGTTCACATATTTTATTTGCCACAACCCAACCGCTCTATGGTTTCTTCACAAAAGGACATTGAGTCACTTATGGTTATCGAACCGACGGATCCGCTGCCCCGAGTGCCTCGAGACGTGCAGATGGATGTCGAACGAGACGTTTTGGTCGTCAACGCACAAATTGCGTTTTGTGCGAAAACACAAAGGTTTTTTCTTGTTGACTGTCCAAAAACCGCTGAATGGTGTAAAAATTTGGGTCGGTAAACTGACACAGCCACCCCCATGCCTCTCCCCCGGGTTTTTTTGCCCCCCCCCATTCCTCCCGGGATTTTTTTGCCAACCCCCCCCCCCGCAAAACACGTCTCTCTCGTTATCTGTGCTTGTGTATCTGGCGACTTTTCTATTAAAAGCAGTTTTTATTCCGCGAAAAAACACCTTCTGGAAAACCTGGGAAATTGTGACGAAAATCGGGCTAAAAATCTGACCCCGGGAACTTGGGCCGGGCCGGTTGCGACCTCTGGGATTAGCAGCAGCCAGAGGTGGGAATCGGGCCGGGCCGGGCCGACTTTTCGGAATGTCGGGCCGGGCCGGGGTGGCCGGCCCGAAAAGGCCCGACATCATCGAATTTCAATAAAAAATCGTGATTTTTTATGCTAAATTTGCCAAAATTGCTCGCGATTCTGCAAACTAGTACCGACTTCCATGATTATCAGGTATTTTTAAACCAAAAAACAGTAATTTTTGCACCAAAAAATTGCTTCAAAATATCATCAGAAAAAGTCTGGGCCGGACCGACTTTTTTCCAAGTCTGGCCGGGCCGGGCCGGACTTCCCGGCCCGAACTGTCGGGCCGGGCCGACCCCCGGACCTCGTCGGGCCGGGCCGCGCCGAGGTAACCCGGTCCGATTCCCACCTCTGGCAGCAGCGCTCAGGCTGGGCCCATACCGTATTGTTGGAAATAGAATCCGGGGGGTCTGTTTTTTCACTGGGGTCATTTTAGGGGTTTCAATTTATGGGGGGCTAAAAATTGGGGGGTTATATTTTTCATTTGGCCCCCGACGAAAAAAATCATTGTTAATAATTGTTCTATTTATGGGGGGTGGGTTAATTAATGGGGGGTTCTATTTTTTATTTCGAGCCATTTAGGTGGGGTTCAATTAATGGGGGGTAAGTTAATGGGGGGGTTCTATTTCCGACAATACGGTACCAAACACCATGTGCCATTTTTCAGACAGTGGCCTCGATGTGGCGGAACATAAACTGCCGCAATTTCGCTCATGGTTGGACGATGACACATCACACGGAAATCCGCCGGTTGATGTGCTCGAAACGCTCCGCCGTTTCGGTGGCACATGTGGTGGTGTGTTGTGTCGCTTTGATTGTGAATGAAGCTGGGTTAATAAATGTTCAGACGGAAAGTTCATAAATGTTATATGTAAAAAAAGTTAACTATAAATAGTTTAACGGTAACTTAACTACCTGTTGTGAATGAAGCTGGGTTAATAAATGTTCAGACGGAAAGTTCATAAATGTTATATGTAAAAAAAGTTAACTATAAATAGTTTAACGGTAACTTAACTACCTGTTGTGCATGAAGCTGGGTTAATAAATGTTCAGACGGAAAGTTCGTAAATGTTATGTGCAAAAAAGTTAACTATAAATTGTTTAACGGTAACTTAACTATCTGTTCTGAATGAAGCTGTGTTCATAAATGTTTACACGAAAAGTTCATTAATGTTATGTGCCAAAAAACATAAACTATAACTTAGCTAACTGTTACCTAACTATCTGTTCTGAATGAAGCTGTGTTCATAAATGTGTGCCAAGAAACATAAACGGAAGAGGGGGATCCATGCAACCTAGGTCTAGCCGGCTCCAAGACGGGCGCTTGTAAGATGCGCAGCAGTTCTACACGCAGCAGAGATCCGTGCTACATGGGTGGGGATGATAGGAAGAGGGGCGCGGGCGGGTCTTTCACTTATGTGCAGGGGGGGGGTGGGGGGGGGGGGGGGGGGGTGTTTTTTTTTTTTTGGTTTTTTTTTTGATGGAAATCATGCGCAAAGTATACAGAACGGGAAGAGTGCGTCAATAGGCGAAGACGAGGTGTACAGTACTGGAAGCAATTAGTGGGCTCAATATAGGCAGGCAGATGCATACAGTATAGTATAGTTGAAGCCATATTTAGTGTCTGTAGAGATTGTCAGGTACATACATACACAAGCCCATCCATCCGCTGACACTTTGCAATCGTTTCATGCGTCTTGCATTATGCACAATTTCACTTTCTTTTGCTTTCGAAATTACTCGAAACACGTGGAACCGGAACAGGCGTAGTGGATGGATGGACTATATTAGTATAGGTATTGGTCGCACAATGACTTTATAAGAATTGGTCAAATTTTTTTCCTGAATCGCAGAGGGAAAGTGACGGGGCAGTGACGTTGCGTTACGCAATTGCACACAAAACATGCGGTCACCAAAATGTCTCAGACCCGCAGCAACGTGGGTGGTCATTGTGCGACCAATACAGGTACAGTGTACGGGAAGCAATGGCTCAAACTCGCGAAAGCGCCACCGCCACCAAAACAGTGTACTTGAGACTTGATATAACGCACGCTCTCCACCTCAGTGCGTGAATTCCCTTTTATTCACAAAACGTGCTTGTGTTGATAAACGCTGCTGTGCTCGCGTAAGCACGCAACAAATAATTGGAGGCCAGTCAGCTGGACGTTGTCATCATCGTGTTTGGCCCCGGTGGTGCTTTCGAGAATTTGGGCCAAATAAGTGCTGATCTCATAGGTTGAGTAGGCGTGCAGGCAGGTAGGGCAGGGTACAGTACGTGAAGTAATAAGTGGACGCCATGCATTGAGAGAGTAAGTGAGCGCAGACCTGTCGGGCACGAGTCGGCACGGGTCGAAATTCGACTGGCTCGCCACCACCGCCCAGCACTGTAGGTAGTCATCGTGCGTCATCGGTGACTCGGGCGTCTGACCCCCTTGTTGACCGTCCGAGTTGTAATAGCGACGCATATCGTACAAACGTTGTCTATGTGTGTAGGTGCGGGGTGGTTGGGGGGAGCTTGGACGATCGACATGGTATTCCGATAATATTGCTTCTGTGCGGAAGTCACCGAGACTTCTGGCATTATGGGGTATATCGTCTTAATATTTCCTCCAAGACAATAGCCTATCGATATATTTCACATTTCGCTGATTCTATGTTCCACGTACGACCCATGCCGCTGTCAAAAGTCGAAAAGAATAGGTCAGAATAATACATACCGTAGCTCAAAAGCGAATGAACTAAAGTCGAATTCCGACCCCATGGCACCGACCCACCCCCTGAATTAGCAAGCGCGGCCGCAGGTTAAATATACGTGCGAGGGTGTGATGTTTCATGTTGAATGACAGGGAGCAAGATAATGCGATTAGTTCAGGTTAAAAGGTATGAGTTATAGAGCTCTAATGACTGCGTGCGAAATGTTTAATCGACTAATTTCTATATTTTACGGGCAAAGACTCTTTGTGCTTCTACTGGAATTGAAAAAGTGGTGATTTTTCAATAAATTTAAAAAACTTACTTCAATTTCTCCAGGCTCCAATAGTGTGTGGCGCCATTCTTCAGATCCTGTACCTCCACGGCCACCACCGTTTTTGGATAAGGTCGTCTTGATAGGTCCTGACCTGGGGGCAGCAGGTCCGGGGGCAAAGGACTGTACATGGTGTCGGTGAGAAGCACGAATTGGAATTGCACCTGTGGGGGTGGGTGGGTTAGCTGATGTTTCACAGACTCCAATGAGTGACAGAGTTTGCCCAAATTTTTATAGTGTCGTCAATAATCCCAACGAAAAAGACCGACCCTTTTCCTCAACTCCACACTGATCGCGTTTGCCTCTTTCAGGAATATGGCGTTTCCCCACAAATCGTCCCTCAACGACGTGAACTGGTGATATCGCCATTTGGTCGCCGCCCAACGCACGATTCGTTCCTCGTTTTCGCTCCAACGACTTTCTTCTGCAGACACGAATTGAGTGTGAGGAAATTCTGGACCCTACTACATACAGTACTGTATGTAGTGAAACATTCAGGATGATGACTACATGTCATTGAAAGTCTTTTTAGTAAAGGCAAACTACACCAACACGAGCCCGATTTCTTAGATGGTGCGTAATCAGAACGAATAGCATGCATCAGGATGCTCCACTTTGTATTCTTCAACGTGTAACATTTCCCAAACCAGCAGCTACATACGTTAGAATGCTTCACTACTTTGCGAAATCGAGCTCACGTTGGCGTTAGCCTCTAAGAGTGAAATTTTGGAGAAAAATCTGCGGTTGACCGCAATCACCTAATTCCCCACTAGGATAATGGAAAGCTGCTCCCTGGGATGACAACAAAATGGTGCCAGTCTCTATCCCATTAAGAACGCAAGATTGCAAAAATTATTTTTTTTCATTAAATTTACCAATTTCCGACGCGTATCCATGTATCTGTTCACTATCCCAAGTGACATGCGAGCACGTCGAACTAATCATGCTTTGCGCCAGGTCCACTTGCCGTTGTAATGTTTCAATTCGAGTTTCGTACTCCTGAAATTGATTAATCTTCCGAAAAACATAATTCCGCACGAAAATTAGTGAAATCGAGCATTTTCATATATCTGATTGTGGCATCCAATGCAAAATATGCTTCTACAACCGACAGTGCAACATCAGCCAGCTGCGACTGATTCGTTGTTCACTGGTTGTCGGCAATCGGTCAGATATCAGTCGCTAGGTGCTGTTACACAGAGAAAGGACTTTTTGATTTGAGCATCTGCATTGGTCAGAATTAATCAAAAAGTTTGCTACGGACCCCAAAAAATCCTCAAAAAAAGCGTCCAACCTTGGTCTGTCGTTGAAAAGCGAGTCTGAGCTCCTCCTTCTCCTTGCGATACTGCTCCTCCATTTCCACTAATTTTTTCTCCATCTCCAATTTCAAATCGATGCCCTGTTTCTCCAGCAGCTCGTGTTGCGCGTAGTACCAATCGATTGGTTGCTCGTTTGCATCCGATAGTGCGCCTGCGTACAGTACATCCTCTTTGTAGGGTAGTGTTTGCATACACCGATGCTCTTGTGTTCGTGGTTTGTTGTCATAATGTTGAATGAGTCTTTTTTTCGACCGATTTACCACACGAATGTTTTTACTCCCAACGTTTCGTGACCGACTGAGGACACTTTCTCAAGGGAAAAACCTGCAAAAAGACAAGGCAAGAAAAGATCACGAAAAAACTAGAAAAAAGAGAAAAGAGAGAAAATTCAGAAAACCTTTGTAGGGGTCCTTCTTTCACGCTGAACATTGAATTTGATAACCTCGGTAAAGTTTCGGTCTCAAACTTTCCGAATAACCTATCGTGCCATTTGGTACTGTGAAAAATCTTTTCTTGTTATCCCGTATTTGATGATTCGGCCGGTGCTGTTTGTGATGAGATCAGCAGGTTTCGAAAATAGCCTCAATATTCAAACCACACGAGACAATGAACTAACCGAAACGAAAAACTGAGGCCGGACCAAACTAATCACCAGGTTTGAGACCGGGTCATAAGAAATCTTCCAGATATCGATAACGCAAAAAAGGTTCCGCAAACTGTGTAGTTCAAAATCACAAGAAAAACAATCCAATGGCCCCATATCCCACCATTTAAATTATGTTTCGATTGTCTGGCCTGTATCGGGTCATTGAATCTGAACACGTGATATTTGCCGAGAATCACACGACTGCCAGTTTGCAGCACGGTTGGGTCGGTCACTGCCTTGCCGTTCACGTAACACAACGAACCCGCCTTGGGAATCAGGGTGCAACTGCCTGAATTTGAAAGGGAACGTTGTTGCTGGCCCGGCCGTTGGGTACACATGTGTCCGCGAGAAAAACCATGTTGGGGAAAGATATTATGTCACGACTTGGTTTTCAACATCTTTTTAAAGTTTTGGCTGTTGTTATTTGCATCAGAACTTTCCGTGCGCCTATGTGCGTGGGTGTTCTGAAAATGTGACTCCAAAGTGTTGACCGACACAGGGCAATGTCTGAAGTGATGTCTATTTTCTCTAGTAGGAGCTCCCTCAAATCGAGGCCCCACTGCCGTTTTGTCTTGGTCTATCTTCCGTACACAACACTTTATTTGATGAAACTGACACTCATTGTGGTGACTGTGCGATTACATTCAGATAACCATAAGAGATGAGGGGCATCAAATTTAAGCTCCAAGTCATATGTTTGAGTAACGCTGAACTTGTTGAAACAGGGTTCAGAGTTCGGCGACAGCTTTTCGGACGAATAAATAGAATATAATTTCGGACTACGAGCCAGGTCGTCATCAGTGTGCATGTCCATGATCAACAAACCAACCATCTTCATTGCTGAATTCGCAATGTTCGGCTTGTATCAACTGTCCGCTCAGCTGAACGTCTTGCCGTTGGGGCGCGTCCGATAGACCAACTTTGGTGGTGCCCTCCTTCAGATAATACATCAAACACTCGGACATCAGCGGGTCCTCGTTTAGGTTGACCAGGTGCGGCATCTGACATGGTTTATGGGTGGAAATAAAAAGTTTTAAATTGCAACACTACTTAAGATTCGAACATTTTTTGGCGAAAAAACGCCGAGTGTGAGACCATCCTCTCCCGTGGCCAGCCCGATTTCCCTCAGTTCATTCTCTCTGGCTTGTTTGATCGCCTCGGTTCGTCGCAGTTTCTCTTCCCAAGTTTCATTCAATTCTGAAAATTATTGCTACATAAAATTTGCTAACAAATAATTCGTAAAAAGTGAAACATCAACCAACCAGCAATCAATTTTTCGCTGGCTTTCAATCGATCGATAAATTCGTGATCCTTGGCCGAATAGGCTTGTTTGGATTTGGCCGGTGATGAAACGTTCGCGTTGGCTGCATCCGTCGCTGTCGGTTGCTTCTGGGATGCTGAAACATTTGATTATGGGTTACGGTAGGTTACGGTAGCGCGTTGAGTGTTCATGGTGATTAAAAATAGCACAACAAACGTGATACGGTAGGATATGTTCAGGAGATCGAATGTGTACATGGAGAGTATGTCAAACTTGGTGATCGGTGACCCGATTCTGTTTCGTTAATAAACCAGTACGGTCTGTGAAACATCAACCACGCTATTATTTATCATAAGTTCACGCGTTTGTGCACATGTAAGCTTGTGTACAGCTCGCTGACGTTTCATAAGTGGCACACCTTGCCGAACCGAAACAGCCATGGCCCGATCACTAAGCCTGGGGTTATACATAGTTATGTAGTTGTACCATAAGCGTATGTATCAATACGATAAGCGTCGAAGTCTATAAATGAGTGACAAACATGTATAAGCATAAAGGTTGTTCATTGCAAAAGCGTTTGGTTCAGCATTAGAGTTTGCTGTATATAGCGTCAATATGGTTCAATTTCCGAAATAGTATGCCATTCCACGTTGAGTTACAGGAGCGCCCAATGATTTCGTAAAGCAGACACAACAGATTTCCCCTGCATTCACTAGAGTCACATTGCAGATCAATTTGTGAAACATCAACATTAGTGGCACTCGGAGATAATTATATAGAGAGGCACACGAAAGCAGAGAGCAACGCGCAGAACTTACGCTCAACGGCGGCAACATTAGCGTCTACAACGACGGAATGTTTGATGACCAAAATAAAGATTTACATGCACAGTTTGCTTTTCGCAGTTTGCTTCCATATTTGATACAACCCAAATGTGTCTCAAAATCAGCACTTAGGCCGTGACAGAATCCACAACAGATTCGAAAATACGCACCCAGTTCGGCCTCAATATCGATGCCCTGTTTCATCAACAACTCCTTCAGTCTGGCCACTTCAGCTTTGAGTTCACGAATCAGTTTGGCATTCGGATCTTCATTCACTCGCGCCTCGCACACAATCGCTTTGGCGCGATCCGCATATCTGCAGAGTTGGAGTCGAAGGTTACTGTGAAAAATTTCTCCTCTATGCCTGAGACACGCAAAGCGCGTACAGTGCACCATCTTTATAGAGAACGTCTTGAAACCATCGTTTGCAACAAGTGATGGACAGTTTGTTGTTCGACCTGTTTGCATGCTTCCAGCGATGTGCATTTTCAAACAAAAAACTCTCAAAATGTTCTATATTTAATCCCAGTCAAGTCCGTTAGTGCTTTGTCAAACACAGGTGGGTCAAGTATAATTTTGTGCCCGAAAGCGGGTGGATTTCAATATCAACAGGGTTATCCAAAATGAAGCTTCAAGAAAACACCACCATGTACAGTACCTGAGTGCGCTCAATGTCTCTTCGAAATTGATATCAGCCGGGCTAATGGCGGCGATCATGGCAGTTTTTGAATTGCCGCCTAAATTCTCCCTTAACAACCAAGTCAACACGCTGTCGCGATACGGGATAAATTCGTGCTTACGTTTCTTCTTGGCGCTCTGAAAAATGCTTCAATTCTTTTTTCATTGTTAAATAGTTTTTTATAACATTTTCGAACATAAAACAGTAAGCGCATTCAAATTGATAAAGTCTGCAGCCGTTTGTACAACCACCTCACCACCGGAAAACGCAAATGATATTCAACATGGTAATTCGAAGAAAAATATTCTTGTCCGCCGGTGGCATAACCAGAGACGATAATAGATCAATGTTCTAAAAAATAGTCATGCGCTGCTCATGCACGCAAAAAAAAACGAGCGATTTGATAAGAAAAAATGATATTGATGCATTTTTAGCATAGATAGAATTTCGCTTACCGATACGTGTCCAGACGACTGTACCCAGAGGTTTTGGAAATGTTTCAAGATTTGGAAAATAAATTAAGTAGAACTACAAAAAAATAAAAAAACATACCACATCAGCTAACGCTGAGATGACTTTGCCCAATGTTGTGAGTGATTTGTTAATGTTGGCACCTTCCTTTAAACGCACGCCCTCTGCCCCGGTGGATGTGGCGCGCTCACTACCCGCTAAATCGACCAAACTGATTTTGCTGACCTGTATTTGCGAATCCATTGTATTATTCGTATTATCTTTATATTACACCTAACGCACATTGTGCAGCCACGGTTTTTTTTGCCTGTGCTCGTGTTAACCGGCCGTTGCAGACGGGCGGTGCACCAGGTCATCGCCAGTACAAATGTATTGGAAGATCACGTGACCCAACCGAACAAGGCCTTGGAAGTTCGCGTTGCTGACGATGACCTGTCTGTGAAAACCGGTCGAAAGAAGCAACAAGAATACTACGGCTGCACGGTTCACATGTTGCGCGTGCCATAAAAGTATTCGCCAATGAATTGTATGGTACCTTTTCCGATGTCAACTTCGTCTCCTTGTCGTGTCTGCGTTGTGTCAACACCAGCGTGAATACGGCGTGCGATCTACTTGATGTTTCATTCATGTTCGTTGCTGCCACCGTACTGAAACATCAGGTGGGACAATACAGGCATCAAGGCCACACCTGAAAGCCTATGCAAGGGCCTAGGCCTGCTCTTCGCGCAAGCCGAATTTGTATTCTCAGACTGTCGAAGTTGGGCAGAGCCTGAACCTTGGCCTAAGCCTGAATCCTGAATTTAATTCTAAGCCCTCGCCTAACCGAGCCTTATTTCCTTCATCCATCAGGTCGGAGATGTCCTGATAGTTGACGACAGCCATTTTGGTCAGGTCCTCCACATATGGTCCCATCATCGGGTGCTCCCTGACACGAAGATTGCCCGTGTTGGCTGGGTTGAGCAAATCACGCACGCGCTCGCAGTAGATCTCCATGTAGGACACCTGTCAATTTAGGGTATCGAATGAAACACCAAAATCGGACTGCTCGAATACCGCAGTGGGAGACATGAAGCTTTATCTTTGTGTCTTGCCTTGGAAACGTATTCTTTTATAAGAGAATGCATTCAGACTGATACCATAGTAAATTTCCAAATTCGCTGCCGCACAGTAAAATACGCCCTATATAGTTAATGTCAAGTTATAAACCCGCAAGCTAACCGTGCGCGGTTCTGAAACATTGCGCGCAGCTGCCTGGCTGGCTGGGAAGCTGCGTGTGTGTTGGCTGTCCGAATGTTTCACAAGTTGATTTTCGGGTTTAGAGCCTGACATTAACTATGGGGCGTACTTTACTGTGCGGCAGCGAATTTGGAAATTTTACTATTCCAATTTCGATCAACGTGAAAGTTGTTCCCAAAAACTTTTATGCTGCGGCCGAACATAAGTTTCTCTAATTCTGTTAATAACCTGATTTAAAAATTGACATGACCAAAGGAAGACCGGCCAGAGAGAACAATCCCCATGTTTGACATCGCTTCATGATGGCTACCCCACCCTCAACAGCCAAAGTCTTCCCCATGGCTTCCTCCTCACCTCAACGGCATACTGCAGATTGGGATCCTCCTTTCGAGTTGTCTCCACCCTGGTGAACAGTTCATTGCACAATCGTGGGATGATGCCGGCTTGCTCTTCGTCACTCGGCTTGCCCATCATCGTATATGACTTGCCCGCACCCGTTTGCCCGTACGCGAATATGCACACATTGTAGCTGCAATGAATATGTGCGGAAGGCGTGTGTGTCCAAGCAACGGGTAGGGGTCATCGTCAGGGCTTTAGATAGTGGACGTATAAGTAAGAAAAACGGTCATATTCCGGCATCAAACCGTGGTGTTCGAATAGGATCAGATCTGTTCAGCAAAATAGTCTTTTTGTGACAAGGATACTTCGAGATTCACAAATTCCACGAAATGTTTTGATTAGCGTGACACTTTATTCCCAGCTGACGGTGATGACCAACAACATACATATTCACATTGGCGAGATCAGAAACTCTCAAAAATTATATGTAAGTATAAACAGTCGCGTGACTTCTAAACGGGTCTTGTCCGATGTATTGCAATCGCCGAGTTCGATTTGGTCAGCACTCACCCCTCAAACGCGTGATCCAGCATTTCCACCCCGATATCGTCATAGACCTGCTTCTGACTGGCGAAATGTGAATCACCCGGGGAATGCGACCAATAGGAATGATCGTATTTGAACGTGTGACTTTTCTCCGGATTTTGTTCGTTGTCGATGTCTGTAAAATAGCGCCTGTTTGGTAACCTGATTTTTCAAATCTTTGGAAATCGGAATTTTCAGAAATAACAAGTTGTCAACGTGGCATAATGCCTCGCCTTTTTTACAGGGATCCTCCACACCTAATTACCACACCAGTTACGTGCATTTGGCAATACTTTGGTCCCTGCGCTTGCCGCTGATTCCCTGTTTTCTTACGGGCAACACGTTCTTTTTATCGCTGGAAATCTTGGGCATGAAATGGGTGGACCAAATGGTTTGCCAAAACAAAACGACAACTATAGCTGTCCAAACAAGCCCACCCGAGTACGGAGACAACATGTTTTTCGATAATTCTCAAATTGAAAAAAGGACTACGGAGACAACATGTTTTTCGATAATCCTCAAATTGAAAAATTAACGAAAATAAGAGAAATCCAACTTGTGGAGGCACCAGACATTGATATGATACACCGGCAGTCCCTTGTAATCTCACGGTTGTTGAACGGGCGCACACGGACGGCCACTTTGACGGAAGACATGCTTACGGTAATTTATACACTATTTGTTGAATTAAAATAATTTTAAAATAATAACGAGTAAGGAGTAAATTACGGTTTCGCCCGACTACAGAATATAGAAACGCGCGATGAAATCCTGAAATTGCGAAAGTGTGGCATTGCATAACATTGAACCAGTGATTCACTGCCGAGTGAAAAAAGGTCTGAATTTTTAACGAAGTCCCAACTGCTGGTAAGCGGGTTAACTCCGGCGGATAAAACAGCGGGCTGAAAACAAGTTGCGCATTGCCACGGACTAGATGTAGCGTACCAATACCGTATGTATATGTAGCTTTCGATTTTTTCTTCCGCCTCTGTTTTTTCACAGTTCTTTCTCCTTTTTGGGTCTTTAACCCCAAACGCGCAATACCTACGGTACAGTAGTGTTTACCACGCAAGACACGGTGTCAAATTGCAAGATGTAGTACGAAAAGGAACCTTTGCTGTTGAGCTGCACGTCAGTTTCCTAATCTTCCAAAAGCCTGCGACCATGCATGAGGGCACGGACATCACTGCCGCGCAATTGCTTTGCAATAAATGTCATGAAGTAATGTGCGGAAATGCTGGCCTTGTGCAACTACCGCACATTATATATATGTACAGTGCTCAACCACGAATCTAATCCCCCAGCTTCACTGCAGAATTAGCTGCATTTTTAATTATACACTTCAAGCCATCTGTTTCCAGGTGGAGAACACCGTGCCGCTGCGGGTCGCGGAGAAGCGCCTGCGCGCATGAAATAAAAGACCGCATCAGTGCTTCGGAAATAAACAGCAAAATATAAAATATGCAAAGCGTGCGGATTCCACTCAGACAAGATTTGGCCAAAGTAAGATTTTGATTCGCTTGGCTGAAAACGCGCGCGGTTCTGAATACGAAATTTCGTGTTGGATTTGCGGCAAGGTATGTATGTACATACAATAAAGGGGAGCAATGAAATGGCAAAGGAACGCGCTTTATGTTTATGCTCATTGTCGTTTATAGACTGTAACAGCAAAGGTCCATTTTGAGAACCGATAGTCTGAAACGGAACGATTTGCTCGCAAAGTACCCGTGTGTACAAACAGCAAACAGCATCCTGCTACAGATCATGAGGTCTGTTCTATATTTGTAACCGTATCTGAGCAACGAAGCGTACTATGTTTGACCTAGAAACATGATTATTGTTGCGTATAACCTGACCTAATAATCTGCCAAGCTACATAAATTTTGAGATCGTGCATCGTTCTTGGCATATGATATCACAAATAACACCAGTTGCTTGACTCGTTTTAGTGCATCGCCCGGATGCAAAACAAGGTGGCGCAAGACGAGCAACCAAGGACACTTTGATAATGCAATTCCAATGGCATAGAGTCAGCCTAAGGAACCAACCAATCCAACCTAAAGTAATCGCCCGGGAGGGGGGCAACATGGGTGGTTCTCTGGTCACGGACACATCGAAGCAAAGACTGACGCGATGAACTTTACAAAATCGAGTTTGGTGGGGCAAAGCGGGGTTTAGGGATGAAACAGTGGTGTTTAAAATCCAAGGCAATGAGCTTTCTGGTTCCTCGTTTCGATCTGCTTTTGCAGACAAGCGGTGCGCCAGGTCATCGGGTGGCATTTTCGAAACGGTGTAAAGCTCAGTTGGGTGTAAAGGTCGGTGTAAGCTCGGTCGGAAGCTCAGTTGATGTAAGCTTGGTTTAAACATGAAACATTCCACGTTAACAGCAGGCAATGTTTCATGTTTACACCGACCTGACACGGACCGAGCTTTCGACTGAGCTTACACCGACCTTTACACCCAACTCGGCTTTACACCGTTTCGAAAATATCACCCATCGTCAATACACTTTTAGCGTATTCGTATCTGTTGTTTTTTCACCGCTGTTTCATCCACTCAAAGTGACACATCGAGATAGGCTTGCGCGTATGGTCACGCCAGGCCCAGGGCCTGCGCCGTGAATTGCTGGCTATTACGCACGCAAGCTGAAGATCGGTCAAAACAAGCGCCACAAGTGTATATGTGTATACCGTGAGTATGTACCGCCACAAATGTATACAGTGAGCTTTGTGATGACATCAGAAAGTATTTTTTATCCCAGCAATTTTATTGCAAGGCAAGCAGCACTTGTTTTTACTTCTTCTAATTAGAGTTGTTTTGTGGGTAAAGTTCACAGTGGAACTGATATGAAGCATGCAGACAAAGAAAATGATAGGCATCTATAGTATTTATATGGGTGCGGAGGCTTAGATAGCGCCGCGCACTTTGAGACCAGACACTTCCTGTGGTACACCGCTGGCAGTATAGCGATAGCTGACGGTCAGTTTATTAGTGGAAATGTTAGGTTTCTTATATGGCAGTCAGTTTGCAAAAGAAAATGACAGCCACCAGCTACAAACATGGCCATATGGGGACCACGTCAGTTTTACAATTGCGACACAAGAATGCCATGGAGCCGCCAGCATGTATCTCTGGCCAGTTTTCAGAGATAACCTACACCCGTGGGCGGGTGTGTATGGGCGCATGTGATATAAACAGCATCAAGCAAGTATATACAGATACATATGTACGTATACATATACAACATGCACAAAACTCAATGCCCATTCAAGCCTCAATGCCACTGGGCTGGCTGGCTTAGGCGTCAGATATGTATGTAGTTGGTCTGTCCGCTTCTTGCGTGCGCTTTTGCGTTTTGTGCGCTGCTAGAAAATGCTGTGCCGGCACCCGACACAGCTTGCTTGCTTGTGTGTGCGCATGTGTGTTAGAGGCTGAATGAGGCTCAAAATCGATAAGGCACCAGCAGACAGACTATGTGCATGGTGGTGTAAGCCACTAGTCACAACACAGCGCAATGTGTGCTTGTGTATGTGTGCCCAGCTGTCAACACAAGGGAGAGAGGGAGGATGCGTACCTATACATACTACAGTACATGAGCACAAGTCAAGCAGTTGAGGGCTAGTCAACTCTGGTGGCGTAAGATACACCCCCAAATGGGCACTACTGCGCTGCTTCGAATTCGAAAGACGCCTCAAACTTGGTGATCGTATCGGATTTGGATGCGACTTGCTTCGCAAGACTGATTTGTTTTTTTCTGCATGGGACGCCCAGTTATCTGACATCAGCCAACCGTTTGTACGGTTCCCATTTGCGTGCACGTCGTGTAGAGCCTGCTGGCTGATGTTTCAATTGCAACAGACATAGCGCAACGTCAAGCTGGTAATCCGTCTTGAATGATAATATCACAACACTGCATCTTAATCTTATCTTCAAGAAATGTTGTTTTTGTTGCTGCACTGTATGTACGTTTGGGACCGACTCCGGCATCGTTTGGTCTCAAAACGCGATTTCTGGTGTGGTGGGCTCACATGATCAGTGTTTTTTTGGCGATACAGAGCCAGCTTCAGATCGGGACCTCAACCGGAAAACATACAACCGCGACTGACTGCGGATTTTCTGCGGGGAATTACACACATCTCAAGCAAAAAGCGGGCTCGTTTCGTCCCGTCAAGTGACTTTTTCTGGAAGCGCCGGATAAAGTCAGACACCGAGTGCCTTTTTACAGCCAGCGACAAAAACTGAGAGTACTGTCGTCAAACAAAGTCGTCAAATCTTGTCGTCAAATCAAGCAATAATGCGTACATGAGCGCCAAATGAGCGCGAGAAATAATATATAGTATGTGATGCAGGGTTGGGTTAAAAAAAAGTAAAAATTTTTTTGTACAAACATTAGAAAAGTAAGTTCACTTTTTTATTATTTCACAACTTTTTGTATTATTTTCCCCCTTTTTGTGGTGAAAATGCATGTTTTTATGCATGTTTCTGCTTGTTTTTCTCAAAAAATCGTTTGCAGCTGTTTTCATGTAACTTTGCTTAAAAAATGTGCCAATCATTCACCTTTCCCGTAACATCACTTTCCCTTCACTTTTTATACTACAATCTACAGATGTTGGTACCACATATGGTGGACAGGCTATCCCCAACGCGCATTGCCACGTTATCTGGCTCATTGTAAAAAATATAACCTCGCTACTGCCCGTTTGTGAACACAACCGGTCGGTGTGAACTATTCCTATATTCTCAAGTGCAATCAAATATACTTACAAAAATTTTCGACAATTTTCACGTTGAGAACCGAAATTTTTGTGGTCCGGAATAAAAAAAAGGAAATCTTAAAAAAAATTTTAAAAATTCAAAAAAGTTTAAAAAAAGTTCGATAATAAAGCATTTTTTTAATCCAACCCTGATGTGATGATATGACGACTCGATTCGACTACAGTACCATAAGCCCAAAGACGCCAGCTAAAGATAATGCAGCAATCAGCGTTTTTGCGCTCCTCAATAGGTGGGCGTGTCACTGTGCTTGGCATTTAAAGAACTGATTAACTCAGCGAAATGATAGAAGAGAGGCACGATGTTAATTTTCTAAAAATCTGAGGACCAGAACCGACCGTTTCTAAAGCAAGGAGTAAAATTTCTGAAGCAGGAAGTGCATCGAACATGATGCGAAAATGTTGTTCAAAGGAAACCCAAATGAATACAAAAAGACAACAGGGCATTTCCACAATAAAGTTCGCACCGGAATGCCCAACCTCACATATGGGTGGGACGGGAGGAATTCCATGCTTGATTCATACGGGGGCGCTTCCCTTTTTTCATTCTGATGTAATTACAGGGCACACGCACAATGTCTAATGTTTGGGCTTGCACATAATATAGCGTCAAGGGTATAAAAAAGAAAAACCGACCCATTGTCTACCCCTGTCTGGCATTTGGGTTGTTTTTTGAAGAAGCTATGCAGATTAGTTTACAGGACTACCAGCAAAACGTCAAAGAAACAATCGTTAACTGGTCTTAACATAGACGGGGAACGAAATTGCATAATACGCAGTTCTTAACAATCATTAACATTGGTCAACTACATATATATACCTACTGTATTGGGCTGAACCAAGACACACGTTCACATTAAAGGGTGTGTCTACCGTCTCCTAACCCCATGTTTTTTTGGGCGGAATTGAAAGATGCCCCCGAAAGGCCGCCGTGTGCAAAAAACCGCGTCTTCTAACTCGCTAAATCGCGAAATGTTGATGGTTACTTTTCGAATAAAATCAATTTCCGGACACAAAATTCAGACTGAGCTGACGGAAAAAAGCTACGAAGCGAAACACACACAAATCAGCTTCTACATGTATGTGTTAAATGAAACATTCATTGTGTCCACAGTCAAGCCAGCAGCCAGAGGGGTGTGTGTTGAGCGTTTACGTGCATTGTGTAGGCGGCTGAGCCGCGCTTAAACATGCAATGTTTCAGCAGAAAAACGCCAAACGTGAGTAGCGCCCATTCAAAAGCGCCTGGAGTTTTGTGTCCGGAAATTGATTTAATTCGAAAAGTAACCCTCAAGATTTCGCGATTTAGCGAGCTACAAGACGCGGTTTTTTGCACACGCCGGCCTGTCGAGGTCATCTTTCGATTGCACCTCATAAAACATGAGATTAAGAGACGTTAGACACAACCTTTAAGTCGGCCCCGCCGCTATTGTGTTTGCGTTTTTGACCAAGTCTTTTTGTTCATATCCTCAGTTGGCATCGAGATCAAGAACATTAATTTTGACGAACATCACCAAAGTGGCGATGTACCCACCTAAAACATGGCCCATCGGGAACAAAACTGTTCGATAATGATGCACATCTACACATGAAAATCAGGAATTACAAAAGAAATTTCAGAATCACTACTGCGCGTGATACTATATTATGTATACAGGTAGCGGGTTACCGTAGACCGATAAAATGTTGAATCTTTTGTAACAGATAAATGTTTTGTCAGGCTACCGTAGCCCGGCGCCGTTAGTGATTTCAAATTTTCCTTTGCAAATATCCTGATTTTCATGCACAGATTGTACGTCAATATTGGGCTGGTCCTTTCCCGAACGTCTATGTTGCTAATTGATTTCGATCAGTAATCGTCATTTTGGTGAAGTTTTTCAAGGTTACTGTTCTTGATCCCAGTGCTAACTAACGATACAAACAGAAAAAACGAGGTAATCCAAAAAAAAACAATAGCGGGCGGGCTCGGTCTAAACTTTGCAATTACGGGGCAAACGCAATGTTTATCGCGCTGTAAGCCACGTCTCTCGAATACATACAACGTGTACTTGCATTCAAAACAGACACCAGGATAAAGTGCTATGGCAAAACTTGGGGGCAGCTGTCTAAAAGCGCTTTCATGGTACTGGCGCCTCACAATGGCGGGCTAGCCAACTCACACATGAAACGTGCAAATGAAGAAAACTGAGTTGTGCTCACACATCACAGCTTCGTTTTATTTTGACTCAGTCTCGTTCCGGTTCGACTCAGTTTCGTTTCGCTTTGACCCAAGTTCAGTTTCGTTATCCGACACACACACACACACACACACACACACACACACACACACACACACACACACACACACACACACACACACACACACACACACACACACACACACACACACACACACACACACACACACACACACACACACACACACACACACACACACACACACACACACACACACACACACACACACACACACACACACACACACACACACACACACACACACACACACAGGGTTGGATTAAAAAATTTTTTTATTATCGAACTTTTTTTTTTTTAAAAAAAAAAACTTTTTAAAATTTTTTTTTTAAAAATCACTTTTTTTTATTCCGGACCCCCAAAAAATTGGTTTCTAGAAAAATGAAATTTCTGAAATCATGTTACTTAGGTATGTTTTGAGGGACACTAAAGAGAACTTCTCCACTGACTTGCATGTTTATGTCGATCACCTGCGATCTAGCCCATTTGGTCATAACTTTGAGAACCCGCCCGAAGGTAACTCTGTGGGCATATATGACAAAGGGAAGACCAACCTTCTGTTTGTGAATTTGGGGATAAATTTAAATAGAGATAAAGAGTTACACCACACTCATGTTGTGTGACAAAAGCAACAAATGACAAATCCACACAACTGCAAATAGGCGAGCAAAGTGGAGTCTGTCGATAGCTTACGTCGATAGCTCAATAACTGCACAGTATACGGTATGGGGTGTCCTATATTATACGTGCAGCGATTGTTGGGATGTCTGGGAACTGTATGAGTCCATTACAACGCCATTTTAAACTGAAATATAAGCGCCGCAGGCGATTTTTTGAGAATGATGAGCAATAAAACGCATGAAAACATACATTTTTACCTTAAAAAAGTGAGAAAATAACGAAAAAAAAGGGGAAAAATAATAAAAAAAGTGGACCTACTTTTTAAAATTTTAAAATAAAAAAAGTGGCCAACTTTTTTTTTTAAAAAAAAAAATTTTTTTTTTACAAAAAAATTTTTACTTTTTTTTTTAATCCAACCCTGCACACACACACACACGTACGTGGTGCTCACCGTTTGCATGTGAAATCGCCTCCAGTTCATAGAAATGGTGATAGATGCAGGTCTTGTAGTCGGTTCGTACGGATAGATCGACCTGGTCAAAAAGTTGGACCCCACTGTTTGGGGATTTTGTGAGTCTGGTCCAATACACCCCAAGCTGGCTTTTTCACAAACCACTACCTATTAACCGCATGCAGTGCGTGTTGACACTATCTTTCGTGTAGATCTGTAGATTGAAATCTGCTGTTAGCCTCCCATTTATTACTCTTTATAATCAATTATATTTACAATCTTTTAGTTATTGTGGCCGACAATGCCAGTCCCTGCTGATATCGTGTCACTATAAAGAGAGTAGACCGTAGTGTAGCATCACAAACATCAAACACTAAAACTGGTCAACTTGCACTGTTCCACCATGCACCACTGACGAAGCGGCAGGCCGCCACTGGGCCGCATCGGTCGAATCTGGCCGAAGTCGCGAAGATGGACAGGACGATCAGGATCAATGATAGGTTGTTGAACGATCAGGACAGTTGTTTTCATTTCGTTTCTGTTTTGCTACTCTGTGAACTTCGTACACTTCTAGTGCTACTTTACCTGGCATCAGGTCAGCCGTCTCGATTGCAAAATTTGTATACTTCCATTCATGTTTTTATTCGTCCTTTCTGATGTTCAGAACCAGCGTAAGCTTGTTCCCTATTTCATCCGTTTCTCATGTTTCTGTCTGTTTAAGCGACCGTTATGAACAGGGCGCAACATAGCGTGTTCTTTTGCGATATGGCTTTATTTGTTGTCATCATCTTATCAATGCGATTGAAATTGGCACGCATGGAACGAATGTTGGATGTATTCATTTATGTTGGTAGGTTCTCTGCGCGCATGGTCACAGCACCTCAACATTGTTGCGATTCAGTTATTTTTATTATGGTTGTATCGGTTCATGTCAGCGTTTGTGTCAAGCCCTTTACAAAAAAGCATTTAGTGTGACCTCGGGTATGTGAACAGATACAGTAAGGTAGACCTGCTCCAAGCGTGCTGACGTCATATGCTTTGGCGTTGGCGCAAAATTAGCGGGATTTTGTGTTGTGACGATTTGTTTTTGTGTAGGCTAATGTTGTGACTAGGCAGCATGTGAGCTTAGAACACACACATAACAGCTTGTGAACGCATAATGTGTGATCTTACGTTGCATGTTCAGTTGCAGTGCAGCTTGGACTTGTGTATTTTGGTGAATGTAAAATGTACCCTTGTTTCGTCGCGACATTTTGGGTGTCTGGTGAAACCTAGTATCAACGTGAGGCCATACAATATCATGAGTACGTTATGGGCTTGACATATTCTGTACCTCGGCGTCTGCGCATCTCGGTTAAATTAAATTTGTCGCGCTTGTCTGCGGCAAAGCTGTATTTTATGGCATCTGTAGTGCTCTCACATTGTTTTTAATATTGCACTGGTCAGGTCATCAGCATCAGCTCGTTGCCGTTAGTGCGCTACACAAAAATAGCTTCTACACAATAATATTATGTGCACAGGGTACAACTTCGATTACTGTATAAAAGTTGGTGAACAGATGCACCCGAACAAGCGGCTGCAAATTTGATGCTCACTCACCATAACCCATGCATGTGTACACAGTACCAAGTGCGTACATAGTGGCACAGCCAAAAACATACGAACACGATAATTCGACAAAATAAAGTATCGTTATCACGATCACCAAGCCACCGCAGATGTATCACCGCCGTTTTATTATCAAATCACCTTCACACCACGGGTGTTTTGCCGCCGTACTGAAACAAAGTCAGAATTCTGTAATATGCTTGTACGTGTAGGTACATTACCATCAGTGCCGGATCAGCTTTCGGCCATAGGCATACAAAATTATTTCACAAGTTATTCAGTGCCGGATCGCTTGTTACAGTATATGTTGGTTTATAATTGGGCAATTTTGGGCCAAACACAGTGGCACACAAAATATAAGCATGCGCGCGTCGCGAGAGAAATATGTTTTGCACTTGTACGTCGTGCGACAGCCAAGTTTCGTGGAAATGGGTGCATCTTGCGAGCGAAGCGCCCGATTTTTGGGACATTGAAGTGTACTAGACGGGACCCGTGCCTACGGCCCGGCTACAGCGCCGCGCCCGTGCCGTGCCCCCCCCCCCCCCGAAGACCCGTTAGCATACCCAAAGCTACCCGTGAAAATTGACCCGTCCGCCCTTCCGAGGGAGAGGGCCACACACATACTGTACATACGTCTTCCTGTTTTAGTAGTACAGATTAGAGTTAAAATTCTAGTCTAACGTAGCGGTTCTTTATCCTTCTTTTCTCTGAACCAAAGGGGGCAAAAATTCTAGTCTAACATAGCGGTTCTTTATCCTTCTTTTCTCTGATCCAAAGGGGGCAAAGCCCCTGTGAACCCCTGGATTCGCTAGCGTTAGGTAGGATTATTTAACAGACGAAGGAAAGCTACAAACATGTTTACCATTTAACTCACCCAAAATTTGGCATCAAAGCACACGTACGGTTTCTGGCACCAGACCAAACGTTCCTTCATGGTCAGTCGGGAGCAGAATGCCACGGTTGACTGACACAACGGTGTCGAACCACCACACGCATCCTCGTTGGCGCACTCGCCTATAATGATAGATAGGTTATGGTAGACTACGGTAGTTGCAGATTGCGTTGTGGTTGTTGCTAACCATGTATAGCTTGAGTAATGGCAGTCTGACGGTTGCGTATGGAGTTATTGTACATTGGTAACTATGGGTGGAATTCACGAAGCGGAGTGTTGAGTGGCCATGTCAGTGGAAAGTTCAGTAGAAATAGATTTTGAATTTCGTAAATTAGTAATGAGATGGGTGGCATCCGCGGACAAGTTTGGTATGGGTTACTGTAGTTAGTCGATGGGATGGAAAGTGATGTGATGAAAATCTATACTACTGAAACAGGAACACGTATGAGTGTGTGTTGCACCCTCCCTCGGAGGTGCGGACGGGCGGTCAATTTTCACGGGTAGCTTTGGGTATGCTAACGGGTCTTCAGGGGGAGGGGGTGGTGGCACGGCACGGGCGCGGCGCTGTAGCCGGGCCGTAGACACGGGTCCCGTCTAGTGTGGATCAAAGATTGATCAAAAAGGTAGAATTTTTGTCGATAAAAAACCCGCATTTTCTACCGTGAATGTGACCGTGCAACTTGTCCAAGCATCCCCGCCGGTTTGCCGACGCAAAAAACCTATGCGAAGTCTGCGGAAAGTCTAGGCCAAGTTCATGCCTGCCACGTCAGTATGCCAATGGCTTTGCCTTCGGTGATACGGCCCTACACGCATAAACTGTTGCTTGGCAGTGTCACTAACCAGCGTCAGTTGGTGCGCACCGCGCTCGATACACGTAGAACGCGTCAAATAGACTGCCGCCGAGTCTGAGCTCTTCGTTGTAACATTGATGGTTGGGCGGACAGACAAACTGAGCGTCACAAGGCCCTATGTGTGTACACTGATGATGGGGTAGTAATGCAAGAATAAATTTTTAACTTTGAGATCATAAACGCACCTCTCATATGCGTCCGTCGACTATATTTGTAGTAATTGGTTGTCGTGGTTGACTGCAACAAAGCGAACGTATGTACAATCATTTTTGGGGAAAACATGGATCGCTGACAAAAGGAAACGTTTCTCATGAGGTTGGATTACAATCGGTCGCGGTTAAATATTGATGTTAAAGAATGCACGACTTTATCTAAGGCAAAACCGAATTTGTTTTTTGTGTCAAAGCACACGGCTAAAAACTTATCAAAAAGTTTTCATTTTTTTTTCGTGGGGTTGTTTGCGTGTGTAGCGCGTCAGAGGTTTGATGCAAAATCGATCATATTAATTGGTCTACTAACCGTCACAGATACCACATCAACAACCAGAACAGCCGTTACAAGGATAACTATTGAGTACATGCTGTCAATTGGCTCCGATTCAGCTTTGTTCAATATGATTCTCTTCTTACTGAACCAAAATGAGCAAACAGCGAAATATATTTCCCGCTTTTTCCCTGATTTGCTTAGGGCTAGCCAGAAAAATTTGATAGTACAGACTGTACCGTACAGTCTCAGCACCAGACTAATTAGTCTGGGTGAAACCTCACGCGCTTGCTATTGCAATCAATGGCCGCGTCTGCAAGATTTACCGAATGAAATGCAGATTCGCACGCACCGGGCTGATAAGTGGAGTTTGTGTTGTCTGCGTTGATTGGCTGAAAGTGATGAGCACGTGGTGACTCACGTAACCATTACACAGGATGCATGCGATTATACCGTAACCCGTTAAGGTCGGTTTATACTCTGACTTCATGGGCAGTAGCAGTCAGAATTTTGCTGCAGTCAAGTGCAGTCAGCAGTCATTGGCAGTCATGACTGTTTCTGCCTGCTGCCTGCCTGTGACTGCCGATAATTTTTGACTGCCCCCAATGGCTTGACTTCCGATGACTGCCCCCCTTGAAAATGAAAGAAAGAGAAATTCGCGTGTTGTTTGCCTGATCTTTTTTACACAGGCAGTGCCAGCTACAGCACACACAGCCGCGACACACACACACCCACACACAGACGCACCCACAAGCACATTGCTTATGGTTATATAGCGCGCTAAGCGGCCGGCTGCAGGCGTCTCTGTGTCTTAGCGGTTTAGCGTTTGGTCACCCGAGGGTTCAAACCTTGACGGTGCACACAAAAGTAAGTTTTTGCACATTTTTGTTATTTTTCCTATGTAATCGGACCTGGTGATTTCAAAAATGACCACGAAAAAAATATAAGGCGTATAAAACTCCGTGAAATCACGCAATAAATACGTTTGGATGTGATCATACAACAAAGCAACCAGTTCACGGGTTTGTTGTTCGGTCAATGACACCAGCACTTATTGGAAATAACTCAAAAACGCCACGGGCAGTTTTTAACGCCAAACAAAGAATATTCAAACAACAAAGCGATGTTCAAAAGTGCCTTATTTGGCCCCGGCAGTCAGCAAGACCTAAACAGTCGTGGTGGAAATGACGCGGGGTGCCTTCTGTTTTTCTTTCGACGCAAACCATGTTTTCTCATCCAGATCTACCGATAAACACCAAAACATGTGCGGGAGTCAGCTCAAAACTGCTCAGAAAGTTAAAACTTTTTAACTTGCTGTTTTTGACTACCGGAAGTCAGAATCGGTGACTGCCGGTCCTTGACTGCCCGGCGCATTTATACTTTTTTCGTGTCTGCTATCGTTTTGACTGCGCTCGAGTATAAATGGGGTAGCAGTCAATCGGATGGGAAGTCACAATTTTCTGACTGCTACTGCCGAGCAGTCAGAAGTATAAACCGACCTTTAATTAAAGTGGGTAACATAATATAAAGGGTACTAACTGCTGCACTTATACCTAAGAAATGTATACCCAAAATACCCAAGCAATATCGCAACAAACATTTGCGGCGAAATAAAAGGAAAAAGTATAAACAGGGCAATCAGTTCAGTGCGCAGTCCCCAAGCCAAGGGTGTGGTGGGCTCGGTTTGTTTGTAAACAGCCATCAAATCAATGAAACTTCAACAAACGGATTTTCGGAACAGAGTTTATGTTTACTCTGCTTGTTTGCTATCTGATGCATTGTGTGCCGTGTTCCAAAATGGTCGCGCTAAAACTTATTGGTTTGGCTTGTCACTGTCTTATTTTTGTTGTTTTAAATTCGATGCATGTACATTTGATTTGTCTCTTGTTTTGTTCTCTGTTTTGTGTATGCCAAATTGGGGATCGATTGCGATGTGAATACCAGCTGATATCTGCAAAGGTCGAGCATTCACGCTGTCGATGGTGATTCGAGACCCTGGTGTGACTTTTCGGTAGCGGCTTTTAATTCTCCCAATAAATATTCAACAACAATATGTAGTTTGGATTTCCTGCCAGAAAGTACACCAAGACAAAAATATGTGTGGGTGGTGGTCACAAAAAAGCACCTCAAATCTCGAGCATCGAAAACATTCTGTTGGCGCAACGATATGAAAATGAAATTGCAATGAAAATAAAATACTTTGATCGATATTGTATTATCCCTAACTGTTTCACAGTCTATGACGTGATCAATGAATTAATCAATTTTATATCAACCAAACGTCCATATCACCGATCGTTTTCTGCGCTTTGCGAATCGTATTGCGAAGTTGGATGTACGGAACGTTGAAGAACGAATGCGTCACAGCTTCGTTTTATTTTGACTCAGTCTCGTTCCGGTTCGACTCAGTTTCGTTTCGCTTTGACCCAAGTTCAGTTTCGTTATCCGAAAAATTTCCGAATAAGCCCCCAATGGGGGACTATTTGATGGGGCACTGTAAAATTGTACGAACACACACACACACACACACACACACACACACACACACACACACACACACACACACACACACACACACACACACACACACACACACACACACACACACACACACACACACACACACACACACACACACACACACACACACACACACACACACACACACACACACACACACACACACACACACACACACACACACACACACACACACACACACACACACACACACACACACACACACACACACACACACACACACACACACACACACACACACACACACACACACACACACACAACAGGACTAACAGAGCAAAATAGAAATATCATAAAAGCTTCAAACCTGCGCGCCCCGCTCTTCTTTGAATCATTGCTCGCGTGGTTGTTGATCTCGCATTGAAGGCACACACGATGGAGTACTGTATGTGGGACGTAACGAAAGCCACATTGGTGGTGCTCACCGTTTCTCAAAGGTTTCATAAACTAATAGGGAATGTCTGCATGTGAAATCGCCTCCAGTTCATAGAAATGGTGATAGATGCAGGGCTTGTAGTCGGTTCGTACGGATAGACCGACCGGCGTGGTTACCGTTGGCAGGCTGCGGATTTTTTGGCCACTACGCAATAACTTTCGCAACTTAAGCCCGTCTTGGTCAAAAAGTGGGGCCCCACTGTTTGGGGATTTGGTGAGTTTGGTTCAATACCTCAAGCTGGCTTTTTCACAAATCACTACCTATTAACCGCATGCAGTGCATAATCACACTATCTTTTGTATAGATCTTGATTGAAATCTACTATTAGCCTCCCATTTATTACTCTTTATAATGAATATTAGTTATAGTGGGCCGACAGTGCCAGGCCCTGATATCGTGTCACTATAAAGAGAGTATTACGTAGCCGGGCATCACAAACATCAAACACTAAAACTGGTCAACTTGCACTGTTCCACCATGCACCACTGACGAAAGGGCAGGCCAGCGCTGGGCCGCATCGGTCCAGCATCGCATTCTGACTGTACTCGAATCTGGCCGAAGTAGGTAAGATGGACGGGACGACCAGGATCAATGATAGGTTGTTGAACGATCAGTTGTTTCAGTCATTTCTGTTTTGCTGTTCTGTGAACTTCGTACATTTGTAGTGCTACATATGCACTACACCTAACATCAGGTCAGCCGCGTCCCGATTACAAAATTTGTATACTTCTCCATTCGCGTTTTTATTTTGTGTGTTCTTTTGCGATATTGCTTTATTTGTTGTCATCGTCTGATCAATGCCATTGAAGAGACTGAAATTGGCAGGCATGAACGAATGTTGGATATATTCATTTATGTTAGCAGGTTCTATGCGCGCATGGTCACATAATGTAAACAGATGTATTCACAGCACCTCAACATTGTTATGTTAAAAATAACATTAGTTATTTTTATTATGTTTGCATTGGTTCATGTCAGCATTTGTGTCAAGCCCCTTACAAAATGCATTTAGTGTATGACCGCACGGATCTCGGTTAAATTAAATTTGGTCGCGCTGATCTGCGGCAAAGCTGTTGCGTTATTACAGCATTATATTATGGCATCTGTAGTGCTCACATCCTTAATATCGCACTGGTCAAGTCATCAGCTCGTTACCGTGAGAGCGCTACACAAAAATAGCTTCCACACAAAAATATTATGTGCACGTACAACCTCGGTTACTGTATAAAAGGTGTATGGTACCCGAACAAGCAGCTACAAATTTGATGCTCACTCACACACAACCACAATTTTGCATTGTGGCATGCGATCCCGCGGGAATATTCCCGTGGGATCGCATGCCACAATGCAGAACAACATCATATACGTATACTCTGACAATTCTTTTGGGAGAAACTTTTCAAACGCGTTGCCTGATCCGTAAAGCGCATGATGCGTGCACTGGCCATAGCGGTCACGTGACTTCTGTAGCCAGTGCACGCATAACGCGCTTTACGGATCAGGCAACGCGTTTGAAAAGTTTCTCCCAAAAGAATTGCCAGAGTATACATAGTGCCACAGCCAAAAACATGCGAACATGACAATTCGACAAAATAAAGCATCATGATCACGATGATCACCAAGCCATCGCAGTATGACTGCGGCTTACATGTCAAATCACCTTCACACCACGGGCGTTTTGCCACCGTACTGAAATAAAATCGGCATACTGTAATGTGCTCGTACGTGTAGGTACATAGGATTCAGTGGCGGATTCAGCCTTCAGCTAAGGGGAGCTAAATCCCAAAACTCTCTTGGATCTAGTGAATCTTTGATGTGTCAGAAATCGCTTGCTATAGTATGTTGGTTTAGCCAAATACCATGGTGCGCGCGTAGTGAGAGAAAATTTTGTGCTTGTTGATATCGCGCGACAACCAAGGTTCATGAAAATGGGTGCATCATGCGCGGGAAGCGCCCGATTTTTGGGACATTGAAGTGCATTAGAGTTAAAATTCTAGTTAATTTAGTTGTTCTCCGTGCTTCTTTCTCTGAAACGATGCCCCCCGTTCAGGGGCCACTGAACCAAAGAGGGGGACCTCTGTGAACCCCTGCTTCCGCTAGCGTTAGGTAGGATTATTTAATAGGCGAATGTAAGCGACAAGCATGTATACCATTGAACTCACCCAAAATGAGGCGTCAAAGCACACGTACGGCTTCTGGCACCAGACCAAACGTTCTTCCACGGTTCGTTCTTCGTTCTTCAGTCGGGCGCATAACGCCCCGGTTGACTGACACAACGGTGTCGAACCACCACACACATTCTCGTTGGCGCACTCGCCTATATATAACGATAGATGGGTTCCGGTAGATTACGGTAGTTGCAGATTGCGTTATTGTTGGTAACCATGTGGTATATAGCTTGAGTAATGGCAGTTTAACGGTTGCGTATAGAGTTACTGTACATTGGTAACTATGGGTGGAATTCACGGAACGGGGGGCGTTGAGTGGCAATGTCAGTGGAAAGTTCCGTGGGAGTTCAGTGGAAAGTTCAGTAGAAATTGATTTTAAATTTCGTAAATTAGTAATGTGATGGGTCGGATCAGCAGACAAGTTTGGTATGGGTTACTGTAGTTAGTCGTTGGGTTATGGAAAGCGATGTGTTGGAAAGTGATGCGATGTGGATTAAAGATTGATCAAAAAGGTAAAATTCTTTGTGGGTAAAAACCGCATTTTTCTACCGCATCCGTTTCACCGAGCTTTCCACTGAGCTTTCCAGCTCAACCCTCCTCCAGCCACTACACGGGTGATGAACAAGTATGGTCCGTAGTGACTCTGCGGACGCAGACATGGACTTCGCATTAACTTGGTAGTCACTCGGCATGAAACTTACCTTAGGCAAGCCGCAGTGTTGCTTCCGCCAGCTGCGCGGAAATACGCACAAACTGTTTCAGAGACAAAGATCGATTTTCTTTTCTTTGTTTTTTTATTATGTATGTGCTTCCAGCATCAGCCAGCTGGCCACGTGTGTGTAATGCACGTTCTACACCGTGTCAAACCAGCACGCGCAGCCTTTGCGCACCAGTGCATGTATGTATGTATAATACATGCAATATCATACACAGAAACAATGAAAAGAAAATCGGTCAGGATGGTCTCTGACGCAGTATGTGCGTATGGCCGTTCAGCTTGCCTAAGCAATCCCGAGGTTTTGCCCACGTAAAAACCCATGCCAAGCCTAAGTCTAGGCCAAGTTCATGCCTGCCATGTCAATGCGCCAAGTTCATGCCAATGGATTTACCTTCGGTGATACGGATATATAACGGTGGTACTATATAACTTTTGCTTGGCAGTGTCCACCAACCGGCGTCCATTGGTGTGCACCGTGCTCGATGCACGTAGAACGCGTCAAATAAACTGCCGCCGAGTCTGAGCTCTTCGTTGTAACATTGGTGGTTGGGCGGACAGACAAACTGGGTGCCGCACGGCCCTAGGTGTGTCACTGATAATTGTGGGTAATCGCAAGAATGTATTTTTAATTTTGACATTATAAACGTATACCTCTCACATGCGTCCATTGGCTATATTTGTAGTGACTGGTGGTCGTGGCTGACTGGAACAAACGAGCGTATAATCGTGTGGGGAAAACAGACAAAAGGAAACGTTTCTGATGAGGTTGGATTACGGTCGGTCGCGGTTAAATGTTGATGTTAAAGCTTGCACGACTTTATTCGAAGGCAGAACCGAATTTTTCTTGTGTCAAAACCACGCCACGAAACAGTAAAACAGGTGCGTGCATAACAGCCAACTTGCAGACGCTCGCAGATAATGCGTCATCTGCGTCATCTGCGTCAAATTGCTTTAATATGGAAAACAAAATCATGCGTGTGCCTCCGTTAAAGGTGCGGCATAGCTCTTTGATGTCATATAGGTATGTATACCTGCAAAATCGATCAGATAAGTTAACTAACCGTCACTAATACCACATCGCGAACCAGAACAGCAGATATAAGGATAACTACTGAGTACATACTGTTAATTGGCTCCAATTCAGCTTTGTTCAATACTATTCACTTTTTACTGAACCAAAATGAGCAAACAGCGAAATATATTTCCCGCCTTTGCACTGATTCGCTTTCGTCCAGTTGTTTCTGAAACAGCAGGAACACAAGAACATACCGTAATTGTGACAGCAATCGGTCTGTCAGAAAAGTTTGTCAGCAGTCTTCTCCCAATGAACTAAATGGTTTCTAGTTTTTCCTTTTATTTTGTCAGTCACGTGAAACCCCAACTCTCAAAGCTCTCAAAAATCACAACAAAATAAGAGGCACACCTGAGCACATATTTATGATGAGGGCACAATGATGACTGAATACACACGATTAGATGGTTGACAATGATGATTCGGCCGAAAATATAGCACTTTATGTGTGGTTTTCCCAAAGTCGTAAACGTCTGCTACTCCGGATCCCTCAGAGTTTCTCAAGATTGGTCACACCCAGTAAACTGGCAAATGTGCTCTTTGTGACTGGTTGTGAACTACTTGACCCTAATCGAAATACTGCAAAAAAGCACAGTGGCCGCATGTGCGGATGTGCTTTGAGAGCACGGGGTGCATATGACGCGTGGTGGGGTTGCAGTTTCAACCCAAAGTCTAAAACCGCGGCTGCCTGAGTCTCGTCAGTTAGACGGACAGCCAGGGCTAGCCCCAAAAACCTGATGGTACAGTCTCAGCACCAGGCTAATTATTAGGCTGTGAGCAGATAAATGCGGAATGCGGAAATTGGTGAGCAGATAAATGCGGAATGGTAAATTTCTGCATTCCGCATTCCGCGTTTATCTGCTCACCTTAGCGGAATGGTGCGCGCTTGGGTGACGATGACAACTTCCAGCGTGCTGACCTCAAAATGTTGCGTGTTAACGCAAACAGCAACTGAGATGTGTGACCAAAAGCATAAATTTACTTGCAGAAATTCAAGATTCCGCAAAGGTGAGCAGATAAACGCGGAATGCGGAACGCAGAAATTTGCCATTCTGCATTTAACTAATCGCAGCCTTAGTCTGGGTGAGACCCCACGCGTTCCAATTGCAAAGGAGAGTGGCTGCGTCTGCAAAATTTACCGAATGAAGTGCATATTCGCACGTGCCGTGCTGAAAAGTGGAGTTTGTGTTGTCTGCGCTGATTGGCTGAAAGTAGTGAGCACGTGACTTACGTGACCATTACACAGGGTGCATGCAATTATACCGTAACCCGGTAATTCAAGTGGGTAAAATATAATGTAAAGAGGACTCACTGCTCTTAAGAAATGTATGGAGCAACCACAACAAACATTTGCGGCGAAATAAAAGGAAAAAACAATAAACAGGGCAATCAGTTCAATATAAAGGGCGTACGCAGTCCCCCAGCCAAGGGTAGGGGGCTCGCTTTGTTTGTAAACAGCCATCAAATCAATGAAACTTCAACAAACGGATTTTCGGAACCGGTACATTTTCGTTTACTCTGCTTGTTTGCCATCTGATGCATTGTGTGCCATGTTGCGAAATGTTCGCGCTGAAAACTTTATGGTTTGGCTTGTCACTATTTTATTTGTTGTTCAATTCGATGCACTTTGTCTCTTGTCTTGTTCTCTGTTTTGTGAATGTCACACTGTCGACGGTGATTCGAAACCCTGGTGTGGCTTTTCGGTAGCGGCTTCTAATTCTCGCAATAAATATTCAACAACAATGGTTAGGATTTCCTGCCAGAAAGTACACCAAGACAAAAATGTGTGTGGGTGGTGGTCACAAAAAGCACCTCAAATCTCGAGCATCGAAAACATTCTGTTGGCGCAACGACATGAAAATGAAATTGCAGTGAAAATAAAATACTTTGATCGATATTGTATTATCCCTAAATGTTTCACAGTCTATGACGTGATCAATGAATCAATCAATTTTATATCAACCAAACGTCCATATCACCGATCGTTTTCTGCGCTTTGCGAATCGTGTTGCGAAGTTGGATATACGGAACGTTGAAGAACGAATGCGATGACTGCAAAATTACCGAACTGTTTTCTTTACAAAAATAATTAATTGTGATCAATTTCGAATGCATATCTCTCCGTAATGGTCCTAATTTGCACAACATGACAAACTATATAATCAAGTTGTCACAGCTTGTTATCATGCCCATTGCTGGTGATAAGTTCGCTCATAAGAAATAGACAAATAAACATAATTAGAACCGCACCAGGCTGACGGGCATGGGCACTTCACACGGGTAGCAGTTGGTGCGTGGCGCGAGTTGGTGACTGTCACACTCGCATTCTTTGCACGACGAACGGGCCTGTGACGAACGGATACGATGCGCCACGGTCTCGGCCGGGACACTGAACACCGACGACTGCAAAAAATTGTTTTTCTTCTTAGTTTTTTTGTTTGCATTTTACCATTTTGATCTGCTCTGAGCTCAAGGGAAACGCGGCTTGCAATGAGTTTCCTCCAAGCTGCTATGTAATGCGCTTGTTGCAGCCAGGTTTTGAATTCCAGCCAAGCCCTACGTGTATGTATGCTGTACCTGCTTATCGGCCACGGTCCACACCGTGCCATTTGTCTCCTGGGCCAGAACGGTGCACGAGTCATGTGGCTGGCTGAGTGACTCGCGAAGATTGGCCATCTCGCCTGACGTTGTGTACATGCGAACGGCGTCGAAACCTGCCAATTGTGAATTTGGGGCATTCGGTTTATCTTCTGGCGTGTTTTGCACTCACTGACGATGACCTGGTGCACCACGCGCATGACGGAAAATACACATGTGTTTCGTTCTCAACGGGACGGGCAAGCAAGGTCCATAAACACGAAAGCAACCTGTCCGAAACAGGGAGCTCCACATTCCTCAGCCTGATTTATCAAGGTTGCATCACTGCGCACATTGTATTTTAAACCGACAGTTCGCATTTACACTTTATCATGTTTACTAGGATAAAGTGCCCGGAGGCATGTCGTACACCATGGTTGCGCTGACCACATGTCTCGTCTCGCACACTTTCTGATGATATAATGGGTCAAAACAAGTGCCTTGTCCCGTATGAACTATTTCAGTCAGTTTCTGATGATATAATGGGTCAAAACAAGTGCCTTGATCGGGATGCACTATTTTAGTCAGTTTCTGATGATATAATGGGTCAAAACAAGCGTCATGTTCGTTCACGTTGGCGAAAAAATCGCCATGGTGTACGGCGCGAGGGGCCCGCGTGGGCACTTGTGTGATCAACCGCAACTCAACTCAGCAACTTGCCCTGCCTAATTGTATTTTAAGTAATTTGTGATATCTTCAGGTTGCAATGCAGCAAAAAGGTTGACGAAATACAGACATGGTCTGTTCTTTCAATCGTCCAAAACTTCCGTCAATAGGATATAGTCCAACCACGAGCTCATGAGACGACTTTTTTCAAAGCTTGCTTGGCCAGATTAAAAGATGCGCGGTCACACGGGTTTTCGCAAACAAAATAAAGAGATCGGGCCGAGAGACATGATGACAAGTTCCAGCTGCCTGACCTCAATTTGTTGCGTGCTTACGCAAACAGCAACGTCGTTCAACACACAAATGTTTTGGGAATCAATGGGGAATTTACGCGCCGAGGTGGAGGCGTGTTTTTTTAAAAAATACATTCATTTCTCTTTCTTTCATTTCCGAAATACATAGAACCGGAACATTGTTGGATCCGTACAAGTCAACTTCAAAATTA
>JASAMV010001460.1:0-12236 GCA_030248065.1 Rhynchonema sp. JSB1_4 | reverse complement strand
CCGCGAGACATAGCGCAAACATAATTGGCATGTCAAGTTGCCTTTGTCTTGCCGTATTGCGCTCCCCATTCAATTTTCGATGCGGCTCCATGCGACTTGTCCCCATTGTCGAATAATCAACACGATGGGCTGCTCGCTCAGTTCGCCAGTTTCATGAGCCTGCGTGTCCAACCCACCATTTCAGGCGTACTACGCGGCGTTGGTGAGTACCGTTCAGTTTGCGGGTGTGCTCGTGGGAACGGTCAGTTGGGGTCATCTGGCTGATAAATTCGGACGCAAGCCCGTCGGATTGGCCGTCATTGTGATCGCACTCGTGGCTGGCATTGCTACTGGTATGTTTTTGGGTACCGTTTTTGTTCGATATACGTAACACATTTGGTTCGGATTGGATCCCGATTAGTTTAAATCACGTGCCTTTCCGAGTAACGGATGATGTTTCGTGATTTACTGGTAGCGGGCACCAGTGAAAATGACACTCAAACGAATTTGTTTCCGAAGCAAACTTCCCGGCTTGCGTGTGTTTGCGCTGGATCATGAGTGTGGGGTTTATTTACCCTGACGATGGATCTGGTCTACCCCCGTTATGTGAAGCTATGTATGTACGTAGCCCGCAACGAATAACCAGTAACACAGTTGCACAACACACAGCTCCACGCAGGCTTCGCGAGCAACTGGCAAATGCTGGCCGCTGTGCGTTTCTGCGTCGGTTTCACCGTGAGTGGTTTCATCGTGGTGATCTACGCGCACGTCACAGAACTGATCCGGCCCGAACATCGAATGATGTTGCGTGGATTCTTCAGTTGGGTATGTTCAATGTGATGACGAAACATTTTTTTGCTCAATTTTCCCGTTTCGAACTGATATTTTCACAGATGGGTAGGACATCGTCTGTGCAAAAGCACCAAATGATCTAGCGCATTCGTATCACATACAGTATATGCCTCAACGAACGAGCATATTCTCTCTTCTTGTGACCATCCATATACACAGCATACACCTGGGTATAACCATGAAGCCATCTTGATTTCCAAAAAAGTTGCAGGGTTTCGCCCGATTCCTATTAACGCTGGTGTGTTTCGTGCTGCCAAACTGGCGCACGTCCGCGATCGCGTTTTCCACCCTCATCGGCGTACCGGCGTTACTGATTGTGATCTTTATTCTGCCCGAAAGTCCCACTTGGTGAGTGTTTGGACGGTTGGCTGTCTTCCCCCGGGGTCAATTTCAATGCTTTCGAATCGGCTTTCCTCTTGTTCTGGGGGCTTGCCGTGGCTTCTTATTCTCGCTTTTGAGGGTAATAATTTTAGTGTACATACATAGCTTTCGGACCGCTTTCACCAAAGCGGTAGTAATTATCAACGTCGTTTGGTATAATAACGCGGGGTTTTTCCAACTATCTTCGGTTAACTAATAAATTTTCGAATAGCGTCTATTTTGCACCAGCACAGCAACTTGCTTAGGAATCGACTGTCAGGCCATATACTGGGAGAAGTTCAGATTAGACCACACACTAGACTCCCACGTCCAAGACCGACCCGGGATCAATTTGATGTTTACTGGGACATTGGTCGATGTTATCAAACTTGGTGATCGGATCGTACCGGATCGGACATGTAGACCGATCTCATCAATGACATTAGAGTATGTACCTATAGACCGGTCCGCTCCAATCGCCAAAGTTTGATATATCGACCTTTGGGTCGTCACACAAAAAGCAGCTCGCTCGAACTAACCCTTTACCCAGCTTAACCTGCCCGCCTTTCACAGCTTTTCATCTTTCATCACAGTCTCTGTATACTACTAACCCTTATTGCCGTTTTATTCTGTAAGGGTACACAAACATCCAATGGATACCACTGAATCTGCGTGCGCAGGCTTGAGTCAAAGAGCCGCTACACAGAAATGGAGAAAGCCGAAGCCTGGATTGCAAAGGTGAATGGCACGAAATTCGACCAAGGATTAAAACATCCCGAATATATGAGCAATGGCGCCAAATGTTGGTGGATGGGGGCGGGGGCGGGATTTTGTTCAAGATTAGGAGCGATAAAACGCCAAGTCTTGTCCTTGGGTGCACAGTTTCGCAGGACGGAACAGCAGTCGACCTTTTGTGAGATCGTCGAGACCCTTTATGTCACTAACCTCCACCAAGATTCCCCTCATATCCTGTAATTCAGTGCTTTTCAAGTACAGAGCTGAGGCCAACATTTTTCGTATATCTTTGACAGCGACACTTTGGATGGTTCCTTATTCATAACCGACTTTCAGGGTTGTTCCACATGCTTTTTATAGGGCCCAGCGAACAACAACAGCAAGAAGCGGTCGATAGGAAACTTTATACGATCAGAGTTAGTCGCAGTCTTTCTTCAAAAATTTGCGAGTTCTATAAATTTGAAACATCACGAAGGCACAAACCCATTTTCAGTATTTTTCCATTTTCACGAACATGCAGGATCGGATCAATCAGACTTGATCACGTAACTTCGAGTATTTAGGCATATTTAAGCATGTACCTGCACACTTCGAGATTTAGTGCCTTCTTGACCAGCGTTAAAGTTGTTCCCGCAACACCGAAACGATCCAGGCGACAAAAATGATTAGGTTTGATCTGGGATACCAACCGGCTCCTAAATACGGTCCCTAATCACCTACACAGGACCTGTTCTCCACGCGTTCGCTGACCGGTCGAACGCTGATGTTCTGTTTGATGTGGTTCACGGCGTGTTTGACGAGTTTCGCCAACGATTTGAACAGTTCGAAATTGGCGGGCGATTTCTACGTGAATCAGTTCGCATACAGCTTTATGATCGCCGTCTCGAAAGCGGTTCGTGTTTGATTGTTGTAACGTGTTTTTGTTTATCCGGAATAGTACCGAGCATAATATACTGTATGTATGTAATAAGCACAGGGAACATTTTCAAAAGGAAGCATCCTGCGCGCTGCACAAATTTTTTCGAATAAAATTTAAAAAATGGGGAAACGGTTTAAAAAAGTACACCTGGCATTACCTATTATTTTCCAGATTCTTTTTTTCGTCGATTTCTACATCCCGAATTTCCGTCGTCGCACACTGCACCAGGGTTCGTTGGCCGTTGTCATTGTTGGATTCACAGCTATCGTTATTCTCACATTCGTGAAGGTGAGTGTGACCATCGTAAAGTTTCAACATTATTTTAAAATTTGAACGCATAGAAACGATAGTACACAAGTGTTTGTGGGGCCACATTGCAATGTGGTGCATAATTTCACTGACGATGACCTGGTGCACCGCCCGCCTGTGAGAATCAAGTCGCAGCTGATGAGCGCAAAACATACGGCACACAATTATTTGCAGCGTCAACAGTGTGGAAAAAAGTTGGAAACACACACATTTTGTTTACAGACCAGCTGGAGCGACATTCTAATCACAGTCATTAACATCGGTTCGGTGCTGTTTATCGAATACACCTGGGACGCGTGCTACCTAACGGCCGCTGAAGGCTACCCCACCGTTGTGCGTGCTATCGGAGTGGGTACCTGTTCGTTCACGGCTAGGGTCGGTGCTATACTCGCTCCGCAGGTGGGATGTTTAGAAATGATGATGGCGAGAAAAGCTGGCCATCTGTTTGGTTGCACTTGATGTCTCGCAACCTTTTGTGCTCGGATATATTTCAAGCTTTTCTTTTGCCACAATTTTTTGATCAGCGCACAAGTTCTATTGCCAGACGGCCTTATGTCCTGAAGAATTTTTACGCTAGTCAAAATTGAGTCACATCAGTGAATTTCGAAATGCAATACAAAAATTATGTGACCAAGACCGGTCCGTGTATGGATTTACTACGCTTTCGGCTCTTATGTCCTCGACGAAATTCATCAACCAATCCACGCTTTAATTTCAGCTGAATTACCTGTCACTGTTGTGGCCGCCAGCAGTGTTTGTCGTAATTCTCGCCATCTGCGTGTTCACGTGTACGATGTCTGTGCTATTTCTGCCCGAAACAAAAGGTATGCACCATGATCGGTATTTGGTGATGATGGGATCGGATTGGTTTACCGTGTGGGCACGTGACATTTGTGTATTTTGGATATTTTGAGATGTTAAGGTAACTTTGACCAGCGTAAAATATTTTTCTTCCTCCTCGAATTTCACGCCGATCATGATATTGACTGTTTTTCGCGAAATAACCGCACCCAAACCTTTCTCATGATACCAGCCAAATCGCTTTCAGCACCGCCATAAAACTTGTGACTACATCGTTTTGTGAATACTAATATTTTTTAAATTTTACCATTGTCTCCAGGCGTGGAACTGGCACTTCGGCTGGACTCCGACCCAGTGTTGTCGCATAGTTCACAAGATGACGAGTTTTCAATCGGGTGCAATAACATGAAAACATCAGGCGTTGACTATCGCAATACGGCCGTGTGATTATTGAGCTTCATCGAATCGCAGATTGTTCAATATTTTGCTCTTATAATAATAAAGTACGCGGTGCGCCTAGCGCTGTTCCCGTTTTTTAGGGCTAGTAGTTTTGTCATCAAATCAAGTCGTCAAACAAGCAATAATACATGAGTCCCAAATGAGCGCGAAACGCATGTGATTTGATGACAAGATGTGACGACATGATTTGACGATATTTCTATAAACCGTTTTATTGTGTTGTTGTAAAAATTATTACGTGATACTCAAATTACAATCTACCTGTGTATTTCGTACATTGTATTGATACTGACTGCTGTTTTAGGTAGTTTTCTTTTATTTGTTTGTGATTCCAAGCGGGGATGTACATGTTGAAAGTCCCATGGATTCCAATGCTGTAGTGTTGTAACACAGCGTTTCTAATAGCGGGTTTGCATATGAATAAATTTATTCGTGGATCATCGCATCTCTTTTCAGGCCGAGCACAGGTTCCGCGAAAGTTCAAGCAAATGAGAGGTGTCGCGTTTCGACAGGTGCAATAACTTTATTCGCGCATTAATTGTGTTAGCTGCCTGGAAAATAAGAAGAATAGGAACCATGGAAAACAGGAACAATGACGCATATTGATATTGGCTGCACAATGACTTTATAAGAATTGGTCAAATTTTTTCCTGAATCGTGAAGCAGGACAGTGACGGGGCAATGACGTTGCGTTGCGCGATCAGACACAAAGAATGCAGTCAGTGAAATATTTCAAACCCGCAGCAACGTGGGTGCTCTGTTGGATTGATGAAGAGGTTTTCTGAGAATTACAAATACGGTAGCACAGTGGTTAAGAGTGACTGACGTGAAAATCAGGATTGATTTGATATGAATGCTTAGCCATTGTGCCACGAATACCATGCGTTACATGCAAGTGGCATATGTAAAGAAGCAAGCAAGAAAATTTGTTTGTGCAAAAAGAGCATGGGTGTTTATGTTATATTTTTAACTTTGTAAGGTTACCGTATTGTACAACAATACATGGCGGAAAAGCAGAAACAAGCACTTATATTCGAGTATTGAACGAAACTGACTGTGATTTTTTGACTGACAGTATGAAAACTGAGAGAAAAATTTAGAGGTATGTATGTGCGGTATATACATACTTGAGGGCGCCCTTTGTCACAGTGGAAAATGGAAAATGGAAATGAAAAATTATTCTATGTCCAAGTTTTGCATTTCCATTCTCCAGTATGACTAAGGGCATACTGGAAAATGGAAAATGGAAATGAAACAAAACATTTTCTGTGTAAAATCTGACCAATCAGCGGCCGAGAACTGAGCGGAACAGAAAATGTTTTGTCGCACATGTCAAAACATAACTGCTGCAGTTTCATTTCCATTTTCCATTTTCCAATATGCGCTTAGTCATACTGAAAAATGGAAATGGAAAACTTGAACATAGATTATTTTTTCATTTCCATTTTCCATTTTCCATCATGACTAAGGGCGCCCTAACATACGCGCGACTGAGCCCATGTTCACAAAATCGTGCGATTTGTGGCTTTCGTCGTAAAATCATCTCGTGAGACAAAGTCGTCGAACACATGAGCCCCAAATGAGCGCGAAAACTAATACATGTGTTCGACGACTTTATTTGACGAGATGATTTGACCACATTACTATAAGCCCGACCTATTTCGGTAGATTCTTCCACAGGTCGACATTTGGCGGCAATGTCTTGCACTTGAGGGCCGCCTTCCAAGCGCAACGTAGAACATCGTTGGAGCGAATGAAGATCACCGCGTTCAACATGGAATTGACACTGCGCGCGAAATAAAAGTTCCTGGCTATTTTAAAATTATAGGACACTTATATTGGTTTCTGCTTTTTTTAAAAGCCTGTTAAAGACGCATGCCCATATACCTTGGTGCCGTGAACAGCACCGCATGAAAGCCTTCACGAATCATGTCGAGTTCTTCTCCCGCCGTGTTTCTCGACACTGCCTGGAGGTCATCACAGTGTGAAACATCAACTAGATGGCCTTAAGAATCAAACCATTGTACCCCGAGAATGACCGGTACGATCACAAACAGGAATGTCATCAACGCTGACTTGTTGGCGCGACGCGTGAAGTCTCGTTGAGCCGCCGATATTTGATTTTCGCCGTTGTTCGATTGCGCCTGATCGTTAAAGCGGGTGTGCGATAATCGTTTTTTTCCAGAAATCAGCACCTCCTTTTTATGATGAAAATATAAAATACACTACACATCACAATGATCATTTCTTCAAGAGGACGTAATGCTGGGGCGACAAGAAATGTTTCGCTTTCGCTGTACATTATAAGCTACAAGCTGTATTCCCAGCGCTCTTTTGTTACCTTGTCCTGTCTGCGCGTTAACGACAAGCGTTAACGACAAAACAATTAGCCGAAATTACACAGTCAATCACCTTCTTATCCCTCAACTTCAACGCCACCACCGTCAGCAGCTGTACGACCACACTGAGCAAGGCGCCCAGGTGGAACGCGATCAGATTGTACGCGAATAACCCGTCCCTGGTGGAGGTCATTTGATTGCAGACATTGATGTGCGTGGTTATTGATCGATCTCGGTAAACAGCCACGTAAGATTCAATCGTCAACAACACCGTGTGCCCGAACACTGCGCCCAAAATCATCAGGTACACGTTGGCGCTCACCTGACGGTATAATAATAATGGGCTTGGGATTAATAGGGGACTAGAAACGAAACGAAACGAAACGAAAGACTACTCACACTTCGGAAGCACACACCAAAACTACCGCAATTTTCGTGCCACCGCAACTCTTGTCACGTGATTCATGGACCCCCTATAAACCTGTGAGTCTGTATCAATTGAAGCGGTCACAAATCTCCCACGACTGATAACCTTTGTGGCACCGCCCGAACTGAAAAAAAATGACACCTTTGACAGCAGTTGCAAAATCCCATTCGTATGCAACTGTCATAATGAGTGCGTTCTGCCGATATCACCAGGTTTCTACAGCCCGGGGCCCATAAATCATGCGACAAAGTTTGGTCACGGTTGCACAAGGATTGCCGTAGTTTTTTGGGTATGGGAACTAAGTTCAGCCCCAGATTTATGTAGTCTGTAAACCAGTTTTTTTCTTAAATTTGGTAATAACCTTCGACAGGTAGAACGTTGGCCAACGCACAAGAATCAATCGATCGATACTGATGAGAGCCATCAGCCAGCCTGCAGAATTGATCTCAATTTGAAGTTGATTGATGCGAAAAAATGTCTTCAATTTTTGAAACAACCTGCAGGCGCCGAGCCGATATTCAGAAAAACGTTGTTCGGATACAGCGCGCAGTCCCACTTTGGAATGTTGAATGCCTGAAACATCTGGCAAAGATGACGAAGTTGAACACAATCCCAGGATCGCACAGCAACCGTTTGTTTTATGGATAGAAACATTGCAAAAAAACGGACATCTAAATGAGATTTTCGTATTGTACCGTTGTGTTGTGGTTGACTTCGTGGCCGAAGTAGATGGTGTAAAACAGTGCGCTGCCAAGTCCAATGAATCCGTCAGCGACACACAAACCTGGGTGGAACAGCGAACACGTGGGGATGGTCACTCACATGGGACCCGTGTGGTCATCTTCAAAACAATTTGTTTCCCCAGTCATACCAGTCAAAAGTATCCATTCCTTTTTTGAGCGCAAAGCCTGATGTGAGACAATCGGCACCACAATGCGCAGCATGCTCAACAACAGTACAAATTCGAAAATGGCAGATATGGCACAGCTGATGTTCCACATTAGTTGTTGTTGTCGGTCGTCGGCTTCGTTCCTTGACGCCATTTCGATAGGCCGAAGTGTTAGGACAAATTGGTTGAATGAACCATGAATGCAAGTGGGGATGGCAACGTGGTTAGCGAGGGCCGAAAGCGAAAGAAAGCCACAATAATCCCTGAAATATACACATGTGACCAAAAAGGTTGCGATCGGAAGATTGAGATAGATCAAAAGACCGAATAATTTTTGGAATCTCGATCGCGGACAAAAATTGGTTGAGCGAAATTTTACATTTTAACCTGAGATTCAAAATCGAAGATCAACTTACGATCGTGGGATCGAAGAATCGATGAGATTATAATTTATGATTGATCTCGCGAAGAACGTTAAAATTGATCTGTTTAGCGCCTTATAACTGGAGTTCGTCTCAAGCCAACCAGAATTGCATCATTCTCACGCGCTGATTGGTTGTTTTTTTGCCCGCGTGTTAGCGAACCCGTATGCAGCACCGCGAATTTTAATTTTTAAGGAATTTTAAAGGAAACAGTTTAATTAAGATATCTAAGAGATTCGTTTTGAGTGATGTGGGTGCTGTACGAAATGAAATATGAAATACTGCTTTATGAAATAATCTTGGTCCGCTGAATGCATTTGTGTGATCGTTATGTAGTATATGCATGTACATACGTAAGTTTGCTGTCGATTGACTGTTTTCGAACGATCGCAAATAGAATGTTTCTTCGACCGGGGCATTCACTAATCATTGGGGCTAAACATACATAGATCCCAACGACCTGTGTTGACGTCAGGGTTGGATTGAAAAACTTTTTTTGAAAATGTAACCAATCTTTCGCTTCTTAAAATTATTAGAAAAGTGAGAAAACTTTGCTTATAATTTCACAATTTTTTTATTACTTTCCTTCATTTTTTTGGTTAAAAAATGCATGTTTCTGTGCATTGTCGTGTTATCGGGCTCACCGGAAATAGCAATATGTAGCTTCTTGCTTGCCCGTTTCCAAACTCGTAAATCGATTCCCATTCTCAAATCTAATAAAATATACTTAACAGGTAGATTTCAGCAATTTTTCACATGGAGAATCGAAATTTTTGTGGTCCGGAACAAAAAAGTAAATCAGTAAAAAGTAAAAAGAAAAAAAGTTAAAAAAAAGTTCGATAATAAAATTTTTTTAACCAGCTTTGATTGACGTTGGAAAAACAGGACGCATTCGTGGATGAAACACCTGCCCGTTACCGTTTTCCTCATCTAAGTTTAGACGCTTTCTGTAAATGTCACCATGCCCTTTGACAAACAATATTCAAGCAAGCAAGTCTTGTGCTTCGTTAATTGGATGTTGATCCAGATGGTACTATTTAGACAAGCAGTTTTGAGCTTTACCCCAACTATGCACAGTATCTATCGACTACAGTGACTCACTGGATCAGCCAACACATCGGTTGGAAACATTCTTGACAACAGTACGCAACAAGGAGCTTTTATGTGCGCGCTCACAGTCAGGTGTTCATCAAACCAAGATGTCGGTGTGTCCGTTGCTGTGCCAGGTACAAAACAAAGTCAAGCTCAACGTCAGAGTTCAAACTGTTGTTTTAAGGATGTAGCACAAGCGTTTCTGAAGATTATTTCTGACCTATAATACTTTCAGGCCAATGGTATTGAAACAACGTAGCGATCGTTGACCGGAGTCAAAATTTTTATTTGCACCGCCGTTGGTGATCGTCTGTTCACTTTTTTCCTCTTTTCAGAAGTTCACCCATGAGCTCAGAAACACTCCTCCAAAAGTTAAGTGTTACATCTCTAAAATAGTATTTTAGCGAGATAAGCATCCAACGCGTTTAGAAAGTCGCGTTTTGCATGAGCCAGCCTGACCCCTATGACTTTGAACTTTGACGTCGAGCTTGCGTGGCCGGGCATCTGAGCAAAGCACGTTTGGGCAAGACCACTTTGAGCAAGAAAAAAAGGGCAGAGCCAAAAGAGCAGTGGTCTGCTTATTTTGTCCCAATGGCTTAAAATGTGGGCAGTGGGTATGAATGAACAACGACAAGTAAACATACCGGTGAGAATCAACCAACCAAACACACGAACGGAACTAATGCAACGAACATACAACAACGGGAAACTTGTCGACGGATGGCGAAAGGACAAGACAACGAATACTAATATATTGATGATTATCTGAAAAGCAGCAACCCAGTGACAAAGTGACGAAACATCGGTGGTTCGAATTGCACCGTGGCCTCTAAACTTAGAGTTGTACTTTTTGCGGATTTTTTAGTTTGGTTTCAATATGTCTTCCTGTCTGATGCCAAATTTGGGAACCTGATTATTTAATCCACTTCGGTTGCTGTTCAGTTTTATCGGTTTCATCACATTGTCGAACAAGCCCAACAATAAAATATCACAAGCGCTCAAAAACTCGCACCGATGTTTTGTCAATATCTCCTGATTGGGGGCCTTTGTCCTGGCGCTCTGGACAGTCAGGGTCCCGGGTTTTTTTTGTGTGTGTGTGGTGGTGTGGGTTTTGGGGGGGTGGGGGGGGGGGGGGTCTTTTCCCAGTGCGGAGGTTGCAAGTAGTGAGGTCCGAAAAAGGGCGCATGATTTAAACCATACTGCAAATTTGGGCGAAAAATCGGTACTTTTTTGCATTTTGGCCAAAATTTGCCTAAATACTATTATAGGAAGGTTGCGCGCGGAGCGCGCGATTTTGGGGGTTTGAGGTCGAAAAACACTCATTTTCGCCTATAAAAACCATAATTGATGGTTGCAAGGTACCCTCCGGGGTGGTTGCAAGCAGCGGTAGTTCCTGGTCCGGGAGGGGGAAACAGACGTACCCTCCACTATTTCGGAGGGCAGACGTACCGTATTGTGGGAAATAGAACCCCGCATTAATTGACCCCCCATTAATTGAGCCCCCTAAATGGCTCGAAATCACAAAAATAGAAGCCCGCCCATTAATTGACCGCCCGCATTAATAGAACCAGTGTTGGAGGTACTCTGGAGGGGGGATACCTACTGTACCGCGCTCGGCGAGGGGGGGAGTACCTACTGTACCAGAGCCGATGGCCTGGGGGGGGGGTTATGTACCTAGGGGGGGGGTTTGGGGGGGGGGTTGGGGGGGGGGGTTAGGTTTTGGGGTAAAAATTTTTAATGTGTTTATTATGTGTGGAATCATGTGAAAACGTAGTATATTACCGCGCGTAGCGCGCGAATTTGGGGTAATTTGAGGTAAAAACCACTGATTTAACACTAATTTTGGTCATTTTGATAAAAAAATGGCACTTTTGAGGCAAAATCGGGGGGGAAATACCTACTGTTACCCCCGGGGGTGAAAATCGGGGGGGATACCTAATGTACCATGCCAAACATAGGGGTGGATACCTACTGTACCAGGCGAGGGGGATACCTACTGTACTGGGGGGGTACCCCCCCCACCCCCCCCCACCTCCAACACTGAATAATAACCCCACCCCCAACCAGTGTAGTGGCTGGGGGGGGGGGGGGGGGGGACTTCCCCCCCCTAAGGAGTAGGGTACCTCGCAACCACCCCTTGGGGGGATGGGGGGGGGGGAGGGGTAGGTACCTTGCAACCACCCCGGAGGGTACCCTGCAACCATCAATTTATGGTTTTTATAGGCAAAAATGGGTGTTTTTCGACCTCAAAACCCCAAAAATCGCGCGCTCCGCGCGCAAACCTCCATATAATAGGTATTTTAGGCAAATTTTCGGCCAAAATGCAAAAAAGTACCAATTTTTAGGCCAAATTTTCAGTATAATGCATGCAAAAAACACCCTTTTTTCGGACCTCAGGGGTACCTTGCAACCTTCCGGAGGCTGGGTAGGGGGGTACCTTGCAACCATCTGGATCCATCCCCCCCCAAGGGTACCTTGCAACCATCTGCCTGCCACTACACTGCCCCCAACCTTCACCGTACCACAGATTAGTGGTATGGTAGGACTGTGTTGTTGTGTCAAACGTTGTTTAAGCTTTGCGTCCAGAACAGAACACAGCTTTTTAAGAGTATGCTGACACAGCAATACGAACTGAACGAAGAACAACAACATA
>JASAMV010001459.1:0-10999 GCA_030248065.1 Rhynchonema sp. JSB1_4 | reverse complement strand
CCGGCAGTAATGAACATTTTGCATCATATATTCTATAATGGCGTCCAACATAAATCCTGAACCTCAGTGTAGTCCACGCAGTTTTGCCTTTATCTGCTGTTCTATCCACCATTTGCAATTCGGCCAATTAGACAGCACATCAACAACAGACATTCCTTCGCTACTCAGCGCGTCAAACGTATGCGACACAATGTACACCGGGCTAATCACCCCAAAGCGCAAAATTGGGCCCGACAACAGCCATGCCATATCGAAACCACCCAAGTCACTAAGTCAATCCAACAAAATCGATGTGATCTGCGCGTTGATTCGTCAATCGATCAATTACCAATCGATCAACGAGCCTTCTACATGTCATCGATTGTGGTGACCTACATGAAGCAGACACACAAAGACGTCGAGGCTGCGCTTGGCGTGGTTGCCGTGTACATGAGTAAGTCGATGCTTATTCTCAAGACTGTTCTCAGCTGTTTTTCCATGTTGTCTTCTAAAATGCAGCCTGTCTTTTTTTCAGTGACCAAATGTTGGTTATGTTCTCGCAACGTTTGCTCTTTTAATTCAGGTGATGCCAAATACGCCGACTACACGAGCGACGCGTTGCGACAAATCCGGTACAGCACAGACGATGAAACGTTATTCAAAATGGCCCTGGCCACCTTCAACTTCGACCTGTGTTTGTTGGTGGCCGAAGGGTCGCAGAAGGATCCCAAAGAGTATCTGCCCTTCCTCAGCGAACTCAGACGACTGGATGAACCGTACATGAAATTTAGGTGGGATTTTGGGCTTCGGCAGCTGATAACCGATTGATTTTGTAATTGATCAGCCCGTGAATGTTTTTTCACCGGTACATATCGATTTGCCGCGTCATTCAGAATCGATTGCCACTTGGAGCGTTGGCGTCGTGCTGTTGAGCATATGAAGAATGCTAAAGGTTGGCATCTGTTTGTGTGTTGCAGTCTCCTAATTTGTGTCGTGCCTTATTTTGAACATTATAGTTTGAGTTTGCCTATGAATATCATGCACCATTGCGCACCAGCAGGCTGTCTGCAGCGGTGTTTGAAAGCTCTTTGTTTACAATCAAACTTACCGGCACTGCTCTGCTTCTGGCCAAATTACCTGATTCGGCATGCATATAAAGTGGCCATAGATTTTGTTGCAGATGAGCATTGGTGCGAGTCTGTGTCGTTGATTGAGCGCCACTCGCTACATGCACACGCCTTGACAGTGTTGGATGAAACATCAGATAGGTACAGACAGGTGTGTGGATTCTACGCACGGACGTTGGAGGGCAAACGCGCCTTGCACGAGGCTGCACTCATGTATGAGAGCGCACGGTTGTGGCAGGTATGTGCATTCAAAGTGCTCTGTTGATGTTGTTATTGAGCCATTAAGAACGTGAGATGAACCACTTGATTTTGGCGAACGATCCAGGAGAAATTTACGGAGCCAGTACCAAAATAAGACTGAGCAACTAAATGAGCCAGTCGACTTTGGGCAATTAAGCCACTAATGAGCTCGTGGGTTATTTTGAAAAAGCCTGATTCTAGCAATTGCAAGTCGACCCTTGCCAACGGTGCACCCCTATTTCAGGACGCGCTGCGTGTGTATTTCAACGCAAACATGTGGTCGCACTGGCTGCACGTCGCATCCAAAATCGACGGCGTCACCGACGACCACAAACGACAACAAATGAAGTTGATGGCACACAGACTGGCCGCCAATCAGAAACACGCGCTTGCCGCTGACGCTTTTGAGCATTTGGGTGTAAGTTTATGGGGATTTTTCTTGATTTAAACTTTTTCGTGCCGCGCATTATCAGAAAATACGAGAATGTCATGATAAATAGTTGCAATTTTCCAGATGTGGGCTGATGCGGTCAAATCGTTGTGTGTGGCCGAGAACTGGTCACGTGTCGGTCTTCTTGTCTCGGACAAGGGCCTTGAGCTGCAGGTACTGGTCTCAGACCGGTTGCAGGAAAAAGGCGATTCGGTGTCGGCCAATTTGGTGCAACTGCAAAGCGAAATACAACAGCAGGTTGATCGACTAAGAGAATTGCGCGAAAACAAGCGAGCCAAGTTGCATCATTGGATTGAGAAAGGTTTGGGTAGCACCGGTTTTGTTTTGTAACTTTCACAGCCTCATCGGTTGCAATGAGATCGTTACTAACACTTGGAGCACCAGCGCATATAGTTGCAATTTTTCCGGAAAATATATTTACTGGAAAAAAACGTTTTTTTAGGATTTGGGAAACTGACCTCGCGACTCTCCAAGCTTTTTTTTGGAAAATTCGGAAATTTTTCCGAAATTTTCCGATATTTTTCCAGTGCCCGGAAAAATATCGTTTCATTATTTTGGCCTCCGGGAAAAAAACGGTTTTTTTTTCGTTTTTTTAGGAAAGAAACGGTTTTTTTCCACTTGCAACTATGCCAGCGCATCAAGCTAATTACTCGATATCATTGCATTTCTTGCGAATATCTTTAAATGACCCACCCGATCAACGCACAGGCGAGCCCGATTGGCTGGCGGATGCCGACTTGTACTCGGAGGCGACCAGCACCACTGGTATGAGTCGCATATCGAATGTGTCAACGGCTAAGTCAGTCGTCAAACGACAGCGAAAACGGGTGGGTGTTTTGTTTTGCAATCTTAGATAATATACACTGCAAAAAATAATTTTCACAACAAAGTTTCGAGTAAAATAGACGATCTGTGACGTTCGTGTGCTTGTCAAATAAAATTGATCTTTCCTGTGCAAGTGTACCCCGCCCGGTCACCTGGTTGCTGACTGAAATGTGGACATATTTGTTTTGTATTTGACACAGGATGCAGCCAAACGCAAGGCCAGCACCAAACACGGCAGCCGATGGGAGGACATGGCGTTAATGCAGTCGATTGGTGATCGAGTCAGACAAATCGATGCCATACAAGGTCGGCTGATGGTGCACAGTGACCGTGTCGTGTTTGAAGGTGTTAGACTCTTGTAACATATCAAAATAAAGCTTTCACTCCACAATATGTGCGTGAGTTTATTTCGATGGCATCGGCTAGCTAGTTACAAGGAGTCGTGTATGCAACCACTGCGGGCGTAGACGGCCAGCTGATGTGTCATATTTGAGCATATTTTATGTCCGTTGCACCTGAAACAGTTCAGCAAGTCTGTTACGGCAACACAATGCATCACGCGCTATTACAGACGATCTGGCGCATCTGTTGCCGGTTGCGATGCATTATGTGAGCCTGCAATCGCCGTGCATCCACACGCTGCACAACACAATGCACGATGCAATACGATTCGTGTCCCTCGTATGCACACAGGTGTGGCCGACCAAATGGATGCCGCATGAATTGCCGGGACCGTTGGAGGAATTGGTATGCGTGCATTGCGATCGGCTGTAGAACTTGGTTGATGTAATTGGGTTAACTAGTCCTGCTTACACCATTTATACTAGTGTGATCGCACGGAATTCTTTTGTTGCATAATCCGACTGCCGTCAAGAAAACAGAATTCTTAATTGAGAATTGTAAGTAAAAATATTGGCCCCGGATTGGACATTATAAAGTTTATTTGTGCACGTGTTTGTTCAATTTTTCAGTACCTCGATGCAAACGAACAAATTCAAATTCCCAACGATCTATCGAATGCGATGCCACCTGCCGTTGGCTTTGGTTAGTTCCATCTTAAGTTGTCAAGGTGACTCGAACCCAAACTCTTTCAATTTTAGAATCCTGTATGGCGAAACCATGCGTTCGTGAAACGGTGCCTTGGTGCAATCGTTTGTTGCATGAAATGTGCACTAAGTGATCCAATGTGATACGTTACAATTGTTATTGTTGTTTCTGTGATTTTTTATTGTTGACGTTGTTGCTCGTTATTATTGACCTTTGGCGTTCGATATATCTCGAGAATTACTTGAAAAAAATGATCGAACGTCAGAACGCAACTTATTCGTTGCCCATGTCAACCCTTGCGGTGACCGTTTCATGTGTATCCACGCGGTGACTCCGAAAGGAGTTTGTCACGGAGAATCATTCATTTTCCGAACGCTGCGTGTCAGTCAGGCACCTTCATGCTTTGTGGGGCTGCTTTCACCAAGCAACAGTCGAATGGATTAAACATGTGAAAGACCTGTATGTTGTCAACCGGAGAAAACCGAATAACTCCCCCGGAATTTTATTTGGTGTTTGCTTCTGATGTGAGATTAAAGGATAAAAAATATTCCTACACAGGAATCTCTTCGGAATTTATTATGGCTGTTTTCCGGTGTTCATTGAGAATTTGTTTAGCAAATGAAATCTGTTATATGTGCGTATGTTGGGGACAGACTAAACTTGTCAAGTTTCTCCAAAAGGAGCGAAAAAATATTTTCCCCGGATATCAAGTCCATGAGCAGCTGATGTTCCTTGGAAAACTTTGGAGGCAAACCCAACCAACATTTTTCGGAGGTCTCTATTCGACATTTTCGGGAAAGTCACATCGGTGTGGAACAATGCAGCACATTGCACAGAGAGAGAAACGGAAAATATGTACATATAGAACCCAGTTATAGTTGAAGTAAACTGCGTGATCACGTTCCGTTGCTCATATTGCGCCCCTGTGCAAAGGAGCCAGCCGGAGTTTTCCACTTGACCCGTAGAGCGCGGTGGGAACTACTGGGTATCGTATCCAATCAATCACCTCAGGAAATTTTTTTAAAAACCTTCGGGTACTCGTGGGGCTCGCGCAGGGCGGTGGTTTAGGTTTTGGATTGTTCTTAGGCTTAGGCTTCGGCCTATGGCTGGTTTAAGTGTAAGCAGCCGCCAAGGGCTAATTATGGGCCTGAGCTTGCGCCTAACCAACGCCTGGTGCAGTCCCACTAGTGCCCGGCTTCACCTACATAGATTCAATTTCCTGCCTCAGGGGCTCCAAATACAAAATTCCGGTCACCAGGCCGCAGGCCAGTGTTTTGGCGATCACACCTGAAGTATCTTTCTTCATCTAGTGGCCATTTCTGTCCTTGTGTCCAAACCTGTTTTACTGCTGTGGCACAGTGCTGGTCAGCGTGCTCCTATCTTACATCTGATGATCCCTGATGTTTCAAACGTTCAGTGCTGATGATGTTGGCGCCACTGAATCGGACATTTTTCAGTTGATAGAACGAGCGCTTTCTGATTTGTTGGTCCTCCGTTACATGCAGTAGTTCAACACCGTGCTTATGGCTGGCGCGCCTTGAGTTTTTCTAAATCCAGAACACGAACATTATTTGTACGCAAAAATGCAAAATGCTTGCGGATGTGTGAATTCCGGATTTAACCCATGCCCGCCCTTAGGCACTTTCATGCTAGCTATGTCATATATGCATTTCTTTTCCTTAATAATTGCTTAAAGCTGGAGTTATACTTGTCCATTTTGGGTTTGTAGACAATGAGGACAAATTTTTGTTTGAATCATATTTGGTGATAGAGTTGGGGCACTAATTTCGACCAGCGTAAAAGTTGTTCCCTTGCACCAAATGAACAACTTTTACGCTGGTCGACATTAGTGCTCGAACCCTATCAGAAGTTATGACTATATCAAAAATTTGTCCTCATTGTCTACAAGCCCAAAATGGACAAGTATAACTCCACCTTAATTTACGGCAAATTTTGCTTTTTCGCTTCAGCAACACCGACTTGTGCGTGTTTTTCGACGGATGTCGTCCCCAAATGCTACGTCGACAATTTCGTCTGCGTGATTCCCACCAGCTTACCGATTCATTCTGATTTGGAAGGTTCTATCACGAGCCTTTCTTTACTAGACTTTACTATGTAGCGTGATTGCAGTTCAATTAGTATCCAGAATTCTGACTCAAGATACCTTCTTTCGTGTTTTATGCTTCATGTTCAACTGCATTTTATTTCGTGGTGATGAACGGCACACATGGCTCACATATGTATTTTAAATTTGTGGATTTTTCTCATTTCGTTATTTTGTTGTTAATGACGTACATACTTCATCATAATTTGTGCAAAATATGACTGTGATCAAAATGGCAGATGAATTACAATAACGTTACAATAATACAAATATCATACAAATAAATTGGTCAGCACTCTTTGTTTCTGTATGGTGCTTTTGCTGACTCGAGCGAACCGACGTAGGGCCGCTGTTGTAGCGCTGCTAGAACGGAGATCATAAACAGTTTGATGACTGGGTTGCCTTGAGGGCTGCATTGAAGCAAAAATGCCAATGTTATTGGTCAGACGGTGTGGTGCTCTGAGGGCACGCCTTTGCGCAAGACCAGTGACACGTTGCTGTTTCGGCCAGTAACGCCTGACAGCTTAGGTGATCCGGGCCAGTCGTCAGAGACGAAATCACCGGGTGAACACCCCAAAATGCCACATGCTCCAAGAGACTAAACAATTGTGTTTCGGGACAATTCCTTTCTTATTTGTGGTCATATACGAGTGTCAATCGGAAAGTTATGTTCTGCGGCCAGTTTTTGTTTCATTGTTCTTGTTTTTGTTTCTTCATTTGGTCTCCGGATCATACACACGAAAACCTATCAGCCTGCAACCATCTAAGTTCCACCACAACATCGCACACGAGTTCACCGCATTCTACTTGACCGAACAGGTGGCATTGTGGTGGTAACAAAGACTTGCGAATAGTCTGAAATCGTGATGTATTTTGTATTTATTTATTATAAGTTATACATGCCCATCTACCGGGCGTATACTGTATAGATGCATGCGTTAGTCACTCTCGACGGTTTTACCAGTCTTGGACCAAACTCACTTTATGACACTTCAACTAATGCACATTAGTTAAACAAAGCATGAAATCACACACACACACAGACATACATGGGCATGATGTGTTGAAGTCCTCATTTGATCACATTAGTGTACTGTGCTGTTCACACCTTTCAAATGTGTCACCACACCATCCATCACATGGTAAATTTTACGAATTTCATTCGCACCAACAGAATCTAGCAAATTTCTGCGGCAGGATCTCAACATTAGTATGATAAACACACGCGTAACAGACTAGTGCACGTCAGTGAAATATGCAAAAATTCCAAATTATTGTATAAAATGAGTAAAAGCAGGGAGTAAAAGTGAGAATGCAGATTCGAGATTACGCGCCCCGTGTATGTATACAATCGGTGACTGGTTGCGCGCGTCTCGGTTTCTGATTTTAATGCCAAAACCAGCAGACAACTAATACAGTCACCTGCTTCGCGTGACACGTGCCGTTGTCATGCTTTTTCTGGTTTTCTTGTCATGATTTCAAGGCTATCATCGAGCATTGAGTCACTCACTTGTCGATATGTTTCACCGTAATTTCAGAATTGTAGCCGATTGGCATGGTAGGCAATCATGAAAAACTACTATCTGTATGGTGCAGGTACTACGCGCCGTATTTCCTTCTGTTTTCCGGCCATGCCTTGAGAGGGCTACTTGGAGGGGGCTTCAAAGTACGGCACGGCGTGCATTGTTTGCACGAAACTGACCACTTTACATACATACAGCAATGTCAGCCAATCATCAAATGGTTGACACCAGATCGGTCACACGGCAAAAGTAAATGCAGCCTCTAATCTGTGTATCGGAAAAAACAGAGGCCGCTGTTTTTTCTTTAGCTTATCCCTTGGACAATATGCTTAGGCCTTCGCTTAGGCATACGCCTGTCCAATTACACCATTCTCTTTGAGCGACCGGTGTTTTTTGAAAAGCCGCTGTTTTTGCTCCCGCAGCTGTTTTGCCGCCACACAAAATTAACAGGTGTCAAGCAAGTTGTGTTAGCTAATAAAAAGCCTGTACCTTTACGCATGTGGCGTCAGTTATTTGTGTGGTGCCTTCAGCACATTCCAAAATCTGCGCACGCCAAATTGCTGCCTCATCCTGAGTGCATGGTCCAATGCTCAAGTGGCGACGGCAGCTTGATTTCGATGACATGCGACGTCAACAGCAGCAGCAGCATCTCTCAACCGACACCTATGTGTCTGGCCATGCTGAACCGATCATCATGACCAGTGCCAGCAGCCGGAGGAGGTTGGCTTGCTGATGTTTCACTGTGGGCTGTGCACGTGCACAGCTGAATCTGGGCGTGAGCGTGGCTCAGATTACGGAGGTCAATTGAAAATGCCCACATTGAAACATCAGTGTCTTCTGCATTTCTAGGGTGACACGACCATCTGGTGCAGTCGCACTGACGATGGCCTGGTGCATGACCAGACTGTGAAGACAGATTGCAACTATGGCGCAGCACAAAAACTCACGTGAATGAAAGGAAAGACCGATCCTATCAGCTTTATCGTTGCAGATCATCGTTTGACTTGGCGTTGCTCGTCATTCTCAGCTGTTTGTGCGTTGTGTTCCTGGTGGCATTCGTTGTCGTGCTCATACTCTACATCAGTCACATACAGGGTTACAGACAACAACAGGTTGTTATGGGGTGGACAAAACGCACATGCTCTTGTTGTCCTGATTTGATTAGAGCACCTTGTTGAATCACGCAGGACCAATTCGTGCACACGTTGCCACCCAGCCAGACACAGTTGATGCAGCCGAGCAGACAGGGTGGCGCAAAAGTAGTACGTCCAGTCGATCTGCGCGATGATTTGAGAAGAGATCCATCTGCAGGTTATACGGCATTGTGTCATAAACCAGCGATTTGTATAATATACTTGTATAGTACTTAGCCAGTTGGAACCTTGACGTCACCCACTCAGTTTTCATACTACCGGATTTTCCAGACAACAGTGCGAGTCTTGATGATGCTCAAGGCGAAGAAGCAGCGGTTGGCAGTTACGCAATGGCTGCCGTGGTCACCGACAATCAACTGTGTTCCGATATTGCCCGGTCGGTGGGATATGTCGACAGTCTTTTGGCATTTGCAGAATCTTGCTCCAGAAATCCTGATCGAAATCCAAGTTAAAGTCAATGTCTGATTGTATAGCATTCAACTGATGCACGGCGGCAATGCAGTGGACGCGGCAATAGCAGCCACATTCTGTTTGGGCGCACTGCATCCGCATCAATCGGGTTTGGGTGGCGGACTCATGATGACCATTTACAATCGGTAAGTCGCATGTGCAGGGTGACTCAAAAGTTACCTACCTACATAGGCTAAACGGCCTAGAGTTCAGAACACAACCTTTTGGATCATTCTGGAGACATTTCTCTGCAGTACCACCGGTCAATGTACGGGCGTGGACGCACGGGAAACAACGCCGGCCAGACAACCGTTGACTGACGAAAGGCGACGAAACCCAAGTCGTTGGTTTGCTTTGTGGTTTGGTTACGGTTTATCAGCACCCGATGACGAGCTGATCGGGCTCTTTCTCACGAGGCATTGGCAGCTCCTGGAATACGACTCAGCGCTGGAATGATTTGACTATTGGGTTTTACATTGATCAGGCGTCCATCAACCTGTTCTTGTATAATATACATATACAGTACATCCGAGAAACCTCAGCTGGTGTGTAGCTGGCTGTGTGTGTCCCAGCATCACACACTCGTGTGCAGCACGCAAATGGCAGTTGGTGCGCAAATGGAAAATAATGTTGCAAAACCAGTGGCAACCCCACGCTGGACTAAGCCTGAACAACAAGGGGCACAATCTACCTGATGTTTCAGCGTGGCGCACAATCGGTGTCCCAGGTGAGCTGCACGGTTTGCGCACAGCCTACGAACGCTACGGTAGTGGTGAAACGCACTGGAGTCAACTGATCCTGCCAACAATCCGACTGTTGCTGCAGGGCATGCCTGTGTCGCAGTCATTGGCTCGAGCGTTGAAACATCAAATTGACAATGGCACTGACAATCATCAACTGTTGAAGTGAGATTGATCGGATTTGGGTTTCATTGGGTACTACCGTGCCAGCCGTATCAACTTTTGGCGGTCGTGGCGGAGTTTGCATTTGCGAACACAAAAACACTAACGGCACCCGTGAATCGCGACAGTAAAGTAACATCAAAGCCATGCAACCACAACAAAGCTAAAAAAGTGACATTAAAAATAACAAAATCTGTGCACGCAGTTCGTTCACCGGCACGAACACCAACGACATCATTTATCGATCGAAATTGGCGCAAATTCTACGCCGCATCGGCGAAGAGGCGGATCCGATTCGGTACTTTTATGACAGCGCTGAGACAGACAGGATGGTGAGGGAGGTGGAGGATAATGGTGAGTGCATTACTGGTGGCACTCATGCGAGGTTGTAGGTGACTGGAAGGTTGTGAAACATCAACTGGTCACTGAGTACGCAGAATGCAGGCTCACAAAACGACCCGCTGCAAATATGGCCGACACGCGTACGATTATTAAGATTAATTTTCTATCTTGATGTTTCAAGGCGGCTTGCTGACTTCGGAGGATTTTCGTGCGTACTACAGCAAGATCAGAGAGTGGGACTCGATGGTGCACGTTGACCTCGAATCAAAGGGTCTCAGGGCGTGCACACTGCCTGCACCTTCGCTGGGAGCTGGTGCAATGGCACACATCAACGTCATGGCACGTTAGTGTGAACGAATGCAGTAAGAATGACGTAAGAAAATCGGAATATTAGTGCGACATGAGCGATGCGCTCGTTTAGCCTTTTGGCACAAGCCAGACCTAGCTACATATAATTGGTGAAGAGTCGATGCTGAAGGCGTGGCACTAATATTCGGTTGATTTTTTTTTCACCCCGCGGCCGCGACCGTGATCGGCATTTAGGTCGACTATTATACTTTTTTCGAATACGTTCTGAATGTTGCTCTGTTCACGGAATCACCAACAATATAAAAAATGCCTTCACGTGACTGCAGGCTATATGAACGCCGAGCGACCGAATCTGCACAGTTTCAACGGCAGTTTGGATTTGTTTTGGGGAACATGTATGTGACAGATACTGTAGCCCTGATTAAACAAGACGCGCTGATACATTTGGGTGACATCCACTTTGCACAGGAACATCAAAGGCCATCCGGACTCAATATCACCACAAAGTGCGTCACGATGACATCGCCCTTTGACAGAACCTCTTCT
>JASAMV010001457.1:0-17267 GCA_030248065.1 Rhynchonema sp. JSB1_4 | reverse complement strand
GCCGTGATGCCGTGATTGGGAACGCGTTTTGTGCACGTGTCCCTCGAATGAGAAATTCCAGCACAAGAAAGATAAGAAATATGAAATTGTTGTGCAAAGAGCAATGCCGATGGGTGGAGTGCGTGCTGGTAACGGCAAAGAGCCGGTCGTGTCACGCGAATGCCGTGAAGGGGAGATGAAGGTTTTGCCTAAAGAGCGATGTTTTTGGCCAAAATTTGTATCTGTGGTTTCGGCTGACGGCTGTGCTCTGTTGGCTTCCTGGTCACGTCGGGAAGGTTAAACATTGTATCTTGATTTGTTGAAGTGGGACCGTTCAATTATCATCAAGTGCTGACAAGTGGCGTTGAAAAGTTCGCTGATCCAAGATTTTATTGTCCAACCCTGGCCCACGTCAATGATTTGGGAGGCGGCTTCCTGGCCCGGCCAGATCTGGACACCATCAAAGCGCCAGCCGATCCCACAGTACAGCAGTCTTTGTTGTTGTCAGAGGTGTAGGCACTATCTTCATTGGGGATCCTCTGTAACATGCGGCATCGAATTTTTTACATTCAAACTTCTACAACACGTTCAGTGTGCTTGCCCACTTGGTTTTACCAAGTTAATTCATTTTTTGAACCCAAACTCCTGCAACACGTACAGTGTGCGTTTCCACTTGTTTGAATTTTCCTTCAAGTTTCCTTCCTTCATTTGAAGAAAAATTCAAATCAAGTGGACTCGCACACGTTTCTTGCGAAATTTCGAATGAGAAATTCTATCATAGATGTATAATTTCTGCATTTTTTCTATTGTTTCAGTATACGCCTCACGTAAACATTTCAAAATTCATTGATAAAAAATAGCATCGCATAATTTCTGCCTCCCATCATATTTCCACAACTCTATTACGATGTTTTTATCATCGCGCGGCGAAAGTGTAAAACTACATGACCAAATGTTGCTGAACCATGAATGCAGTACTTTGCCAAGCGTACTTGACGTTAATTTCAAACATAAAAACAAAACTTTACTTGGCCTTATCGATAACACGTGTGAACAACATTATGTAGGAGTTTGCCTTTGCCGGCCGCTGAATACAAACATGAAAGTTAGTGCACATGTTTTTATAGTTCTCACCAGAAATTAGGCAGTAAAACACTGTTTGAAAGTGAAAAGTTCGTGGTCTTTCTTCCCGCGTCGCAGTTATCGGAAACGACGCGATTGGCAGCCTTCCCAACATGGCTCAATAGAGTTATGTATTGATTCGACTGCGCAGATGATGGACAGCTGTCTCATAAAAACTGTCATTCTTCTTCTGTTGCTTCCGCAGCCTTTGCGTTTTTAAAAGCTGACTAACTGATAAAAATGAATTTCGTAACCTTTCATGAAAGCGTTTTGAGTTCATGCTGCGATCAGTTAGCGACGCCAAATTTTTGGCATCACCGTCAATATAAATGTTCAGTTTCCGAACAGCGTTGGCGAAACGTCGCGTATAACTTACAGATATTGCTTTTTATAGTTTGTGCAACCAGCTTAACTGCACCATTTGCACACAAACGATTTACATTTTGCACAGCAGACTGTCAAAGTTGACCTTTCGTTTAGAAATGCGGGTCCGCTGCTTGCTCATTCACATCCTCATCGTGTACTGCTTACACCCATGCAAAATACATACCCGCTTTTGGGCAAAAATGGAACATGGCTCGATCAAGAACCAAACTTCTATGCGGAGCTTCGCATGGCGAAAAGGTCAAACCAAACCTGGTACGTGAAAGACAACAGTTGTGGCAAAATGCTGCTTACGCCTGGACGTGCCACAATCACGTTTTCTTTGGTGTTTGCTACTGAGTTTGGAACAACATTTTTCGCCCAGCAGAGAATAGTCTTCTCTCGTATCTACCGTGGAAAAATCAACTAAATAGACTGTTCCGCACGAATGCTCTCTTCTCGATTTTCATCTTTCAAACTCTTTCACGCCCGTTTAATATCGCAGGTCAAGCCATGTTCATCTTTTTGCCCCGCAGGCGGGCATTATTCAAACTCGTCAAAATAGTGTTCATTGCGCCGTAATGACAGAGCAGAGGGCTTGAGACGTTTTTTTGGGCTGCATGTTTGAAGCGGAAATAGTGCCTCGCCAACCAACCTAAGAATAAAATTGCTGTTCGATACGATAGGTTACCAACACAATACATTACACTGGTATTGATACAAACACACGTTTGGTCTGTTTTGATTAAATGCATTAATTAACATGAATTTTTTGGCAGCCATGTGTTTACCTGGTCAGTGATTATGTACAAGCATGCCAACAAAATTTTTCGTGTGCACCACGTAAAGAGTTTCTCTTAAATGACCAAACACCTTTTCAGCAATATTAGCATTTTAGATCAAAAGAAATTCTCGAAAGTCTCGTACGCACCGGACCATTTCGAAAATAACCATCCCTGATTCTGCAAGGCGGTTCCTATTTTCAGATACAGGATAAGATTGTAGGAAAAAGAAACACTCGTCATGAAATGAGTTGAAAAGACATGTGATGAGATGAAATGCTGAAACTGTGACTGTGCACTGAGTAAACAGTTGTCACAAGGTGTGATACCGATGACGTCTAATGTGTTGGGTCGTTCTTGTGTTATTTTCATTTTCTGAAAAACCGTCATAAAGCTTTTTTGACATTAGTGCTTTTCGTGCCTTTGGTTTTGTTTTTACTCGCTTATTGCATATTTTCCCACCACACAAGTTCGATCATAAAAGATTAAAAATCTCTGAAAAATTTTGAACTGATTTAGCGTCTTAGACTTTTTAGAAGCCTCAATAACGTTGCGCATCGTTCTCAAACGTTGAACGCGCATGCGCAAGGCAGGCTTCATGTCTCAGCCGAGCACGCGCAATGGTAGGCAATCCATCGGCTCATGGCACTTTTTATACGCACGGCGCATGCAGCAGCACACGCCATTTTCTAAACAAAATGTACACTTTGAGCGAGTGTCATAATTTGATGGCCGTTTTTTAATTTACTCTGTTTTCATTAGCTGCTTGATATAACACTTTGCTGCATTGTTGCAAAATGTGGGGATGTTTCAACGGGTAACTGCACAGAATAGATGCATTCATTGACGGCAGTAATGTAGCATGCAGCCTGTGTGTATGGAGTGCCATGAGCGGGCGGATTGCCTTACCTTCTTCATCGTTTCGCAAGAATCTGAATATGGAGGCCAACTTGCAGAATCAGGTCGACTTTTGCTGCATACCAAAAAGTTGCCGATGTGAAAATGTCGGCGACGCCAGCAATTACGACCGCTGTTGCATTTTCACAATTTTCCTGTGCCCAAAAGACTTTTACACAGGTATCTTTTTCGACAAAAGGAAATTGTTCGATTACCCAGTTTTTTGTTATCGAGGTTTGCCTGGTGATTTCATTTGTGCAACTCTGATAACAGCTTGCGTTTTCAGAAATGAAATCAGTATTGTCTGACAAAATACATAATGCAACCAGATAATAATCCCAGCCGTTTCTTCATTCGATTACTGTCCACAATCCTAATACTCTACCCGACACTGAGTCTTGGCATTCCGGCCAGAAAGCGTCTGGAGGTCGAACGTCTACGAGCGGTTATCTGTAAATACTTTCCCGATCAGGAAATATGCAAATCAGCGGACCAATCGGCTGATGTTTCACAGAACCCTAAAACTTCGCAGCCACTTTGTCAAAAAGATGGTACCAACGAGCGATCATTAATCTGTATCATTCGAAGGAGACGAAAACGGCAGACGGATGCATTTGTGATCGGAGACCTCGGTGGAACAGCGGAATGCCGCAGGAACCAACCAAGATTCTTGCGCGATTGCATGAAAGTCAGTTTCGGGTTCATTTACAAATGGTACCGTACCAGACTGGCCAACCACCAATCAAAGGTGACTTTCGAAGGGCATTTTCGGTCACCTTTCTATCCGATGCGTTATAGCACAGATGCGGTCGCCTGTGGCTACCTTATGTGATACACACCGGCCAGAAGAGTGACCGAAAGTGCAATTTTATGGCCAATTTCGCCCTGCACGCCGTGGCTTGCTCTGCTGCCTGTGGCTCCCTCTGTCTACATCGGTCGGAAAAGTGGCGAAGGTGCACTTCCGGTCATTTTTTCATAGGTATACAGCATGTATGTAGTATGTATATGGTTGCGGCCAGTACGGCGTATCGTATATGGTTTGATAATCGTCGATGTAGATTACTGCCCTTTAACCTTGCGTGCTCAGGCTCACAGGCTCTCATCACGCGTCCACGTTCAGACTAAGGACTTGGCTTACTATACTCAGGTTCTGGTTTGGCTTTGGCTCGTTTGACGTGGCATTTTCGCTCTACTTGAAGCGATCTTTTTCAAGACGTTTTTCCTCAATTATAAGTTCGCTTTGAAACTTTCCGGTAATTTGCGGTAATAATTTTTCAGTCGTCGGTCTCGGACAGCGTTTTCTGCAACCAGCATGCTCGTTACTGCGCCAGTTTTGTCAAGCAGCCGATTTGCGACCGATATCGAACGCAATACGGCACAGAGTGCACCGGCAAGAAACTTGGTTCGTTTAGGCGTCAATTAAAAGAAAAAATGTGCTTCACTGTGCCTGTGGTTTTCCGTGGGTTTTTCGACCTGTTTTGACAGATGGGCAGTGCAGGTGCACCTGGTCGGCTTCACCAGCAATGTGCCTGACGACTACGGTGACCCTCTGAAAAGATACACGGCTGATCAGCTATAAGTCACAACACCGTTACAGGTACGGCAGCGCAGGCGCGCACATCAGAATTCTGTTCGAATTTCGGCAAGTTGTGCCTGTCACCGCCAACCACAACGCCACCGCCTTTGGATGTAAGACGTCAGACCGAAACACCATTGCTGACTACGCGACCAGCAAGGTGTAATCAATATATTGCCATCTACGGCCGAAACTGCAGAACGTCGCAAATTGGTACTTTGTTTTAAATGCATACCCGACTTTTCCAGAGCTCCCTGCGCTGCGTCGTACATATGTACGTGCTGCCCAGGGTCTGTGCCTCAGTGTGGTAAATCAATTCAGTTCATTCAAAGCAAATCGAAAATTCCGACACCTTTTCTCTTTTAGAAGAAGTTTACGTCGAGTTCTGTGCCAAGACGGCCAAGCTATGCAGTTTTCCAACTGGTCAACTCGGACCATCAGCGGACTTGGGACCAACGCCTCTCGGGACAGCGGGTGCTAGCAATGCCGCTGGTTAGATGTTGATGTGACTCAGAGGATTTTCAGATAACGTCAGCAATATCAATTATGCTTAAATCATCATTTCTTCAATCTTCAAAATTTTTCAATTTCAGACCTTTTCGGCACCAGAGCTGAATGTAAACAACATGAATCAACAGCCAGAGCACTGTGCTATTCCAGCAATGACATCGACGTCAGATATTTGGGTCAATGCGCCAAGTACACGTCGAGATGCTTGAAATTCTACGGTATTTTTCTTTTTCCAAACAGTTTTTGCTCGAATTTCTACTTCCTCACGTGATGTTTCACAATCATCCATAGGTGATCACGATCCATTAGCCCGAGTGGGCACATTGTTCAACGGCGGAGTCGATGTGAAACAAACAGATTGGGGCATCAAAGGCATTCCATTCTATCCATTCAATCCCGAGGGAGAGATCAGTGGTGGCAGGCAGACCAATGTTGATTTTGGCACCTGGGGTGGTGGTGTGCGCACACAGAGTGGCGTGAGGGACTTCTGGCAACAGGGCGGACAGTTTAGTGCAGGATTGATTCATTGATACTGCGGCTCCGTAATTGTGGCATAACTATGATCAAGCCTAAGCCTATGAAGACGATGATTAGGCCTATGTATTTCGCCTATGACTAGCCAAGACAAGCCAAAGCTTACAGTACCTCACTGCACAGGGGGATTGGGCTTTGTGGGCTTACCTCATGCCAATGCATTACCTCACTGCAATCCGGAAAATCACTCTAAACTGACCTCGAAAGCTTTGCTTTGGCACGAGCCATCGCGTTTCCGATTGATTGATCGGTTCATGAATGGCCACAAGTAAAGCTCGCGTCGAGCGGTGGTTTAGACTTGGAGTCAGCCTTACAATCCGTGCTAGGGTTTTTGATTGAAAGTCATTATTATTAGGCTAACTAACATCCCTGCTTGTGCTTCGGGATACACTGACAACAAAGATCGGCCTAAGCCCAGTGGTTTTTAAAAAAAAAAATTTTTTTTTTTTTTTAAAAAAAAATTTTTTTTTTTAAAAAAAAATTCGTTCCAAAAGTTAAAAAAAAATTTTTTTATTATTTCAAAATTCGAAAATTTCTCTATTTTTTTGCTCTAAAAGTGCTATTTTTGCATAAAAATTGCTACTGTTAACATCACCCGACCCTACCATGGGTGTATTGGGTGCCATAATCGTTGTTTTGTGGCATCTAGACATAGTGCACACACTCACATGGCCTCTCATATGATTACACATGTACATGTGACTGGGTGGGCATGCATTTATCCATGCAACAGACCCGAAAGCAGTGATTCGGTGTGATATTCACTCTATATTTACACTGTTTGTCACATATTTGCATTGGTCGTGTACCAAGAGGCAATAGTTTCACCCAAATTTACCGTCTTGAGTGTCACAAAGCCACACCAAGGCACCCACACCACGTGGAGGAAGTGTACGGGTGTGTACCTGACTACTGTTGGTACTCATTGACCATTGTTTAGTATTGTTTTCGTGTCGTGAGTGCTTTATATGCACTTACCACACGTTATGGAAGAAAAATGCCACTATTTTTTGCTTTAGCGCTCATTTTTTTTCGTTTCTGGCAGTTTTTGGCTGGAATAAAAAAAATTTTTTTTAAATTAAAAAAAAATTTTTTTTTAAAAAAAAAATGGGGTTTGAATAAAAAAATTTTTTTATTAACCACTGCCTAAGCCTGCGCATAAAAACAAACCAATACCGCCGACCGTCGCGAACTTTACCAGTACCCACTAATTGATTCAATTGTTGACCGTTTCATTGATTGGTTTGCAGGCCGGTTCCAATTGGGTGACGGGTCGTCACGGCGCGACCGACGGTTGGTCGGTGCCGCTTGTGGGCAATCTGGCCAGAGGACAAAGCGGCACCGTGGTGGGCACGCCGGGTGCACAGAATCCATTCGCGCCCGTCAATGTGGGCAACACCAATCAGGTGCGGGGAAGCTTTTGAAAAACTTTAAGTTTATGATTTGCTTGGGCCCCGGATGTTCATATTAGACGAGATCAAACTTGGTGTTCGGTCCCGTCATGTCTTGCCTTATTGGTCACGTGACTTTTTGTGTTGAGGATGCCACTAATTTCGACCACCTGATAAAAACCATCACCTTCCTGGTCTAAATTAATCAGCAAACATCGTAAAATTACGTGACGAGCGTCAGATGGATCAGGCCGGACAGAACAAAGTTTGATATCTTCCATTCTGACTAACATTCCACCAAATTGGATCTGATACCAAGTTGACAACCTTTGACCTCGCAATCGCGGCATATCTCCAAGCTCAAACTTTCTGTCTCAATCCCCAGGTCGGGCCGTGGTGGCAATCCACATCGGGCAGCGTCGGAGTCGACTGGGCCAATGGGCAAGTCTCAACTGGGGACAGCTGGGGTGTGCCCTTCATCGGAGTTGGTGGCAGCAGTGGATCGAGTGTCGGCTTCCCCTCATTGAACAGCTTCTTGCCCGGCTTGGGAGGATAACGAACACTGATTTATTCAAAAAAATGTCACTGTGATACGATTCAGCGTAGTTCATGGTCCGGAGGGGGAGATAGCGAAACCCCCGTTTTTTCGGCGGGGAGAAGGGGGGAAGACCCAAATTCAGGAAAAAGTCACTTTTTGAGGTGAAAATTTTGACCTATTTTTGCCCCTTTTTGGAAAAACTCCCCACAAAAAGGATATCTTGGTGATTTTTTGACAACATTGACCTGAAAATCACGCATTTTAGGCCTAAAAATGCCTATTTTAGGCAAAAATTGGGGGAGGTAGTGCACCCGGAGGAGGCGATAGGGGGATAGTGTACCACCTGAAGGGGAGATAGCGCACCCGACTCGCACCCGAGTAGGGCTCGCGCGGGAAATTTTTTTGAAGGACGGGAAAAGTTGGGGAAATTTCCCGTTTTCCCCAAGGGTCCGGGAATTCTTGCGGGAAATGGAAGTTTGGAATTTTGAAGGACGGGAAATATCGCGGGAAATGGTTTTCAGAATTTTGAAGGACGGAAAATTGCGGGAAAAGGCCTATTTCCCGCGGGAAATTTCCCGCGGGAAATGCGGGAAAACGGGAAATTTCCCGCGGGAAATGGTCATATTTCCCGCAGATTTCCCGTGCAAAATAGGAATTTCCCTTAAATTTCCCGCTGAAAATAGGAATTTCCCGTAAATTTCCCGCGGAAAACAGATATTTCCCGTAAATTTCCCGCCCTAGTTTTTGGTTTGAGATGTTACTAACGCAATAGCTGGCCGCTATAAGCGTTCTTTTGATGTTTTAAAAAGTGGATGACAATTCCTGTTGTCTGTTTATGTAAACTGGCAATGTAAAAGAAGGGCACTCAAAGGCGAAGTTGCCCTTTGGAGGATGAACAACAGTATTTACCAAGAATTCAGGCCTGTTCATGCTGAGACACGTTCAACCGAGTGTTCTAGTTACACACACGTGCCATTAAATCCGTGAATTTCTTTATTGATCCGTTCGGTGCGTGAGCCGCTAATTGTAAGTTGAAAAGTTCCGTCTAAAGGCAAACCAGCCGTGCTTTGCAGACCTAGACCATACCGTATCAACCTGAATTATTACACGCTTGAAATGTTTCGGGTTACTGTAGCCACGTCGCGTGCGCGGTTTAGTCGATAAACAACACACACAAACGCACCCTAAATGTTTCATGATGTTGGCTCTCACCCGCAAGCCACGCGCGATGTGGCTACAGTAACCCGAAACATTCTGGTGTGTAAGAATTCAGGGTAATATGGTATGCTCTAAGACTGCACAGTATGGCTGGTTTGCTTATAAGTCAATTGCTCAGGGTCGTGATTTTCACGAACAGGTCTGAAAAAGACAAAAGTCTATTTCCAACTCATACTGAAGAAGAAAAGCCAACAAAAGGTGATCTGATCGTTTCGATTTCCCGTTTCCCGCGGGAAATTTCACGGGAATTACTGACGGGAATTCCCGCGCGGGAAATGGCCGAAGGACGGGAAAAAGCGGGAAATGGTCGATTTCCCGCGGGGAATTTCCCGCGGGAATTTTCAGGTACTATTTCCCGCGGGAAATTTCCCGCGGGAAATGCCATTATCGAAAATATTTCCCGGGAAACGGGGACGGGAAATTTCCCGCAAATTTCCCTCCCTCCCGCGAAATTCTGCGGGAAAAAAATTTCCCGCGCGAGCCCTACACCCGAGGGCCCCTCCCCCCAGGAAGGCAGGAACTACACTGTCGTCACGATTTGATCAGGGGTATAATAACCACGCGCTTGAAAGTGCTCGCGTTTAGTTGTTGATGTTGTAATTTTGCTATCACACTTGCCGCTTTATCGATACTTCACCACTGGAGTTCATGCGTTGATCTGCTGATAATAGTGTATGTTCTAAAAAACCGAGATGTGGAAGCCCATGAAGTGAATTGGGGCACAGCTACATGCAAGCAAACCATTCGTTGCAATACGTACATATTTACATCTATGTACATATGTAGTTTATCCCAGAATCAGGTCACGTGCGACAAGAAACAATAATAAGTGTCAGAAGTCAATGGTCCGATGAAACAAAGTCAGTTTTGCAAAAAAAGAAAAATATGTTCCTAAAAAAATGTTCCTAATTCTTCGTATTTTTGTGTTTATCTCAATGGTGACCAATACATTTTACGGCCGCCTTTCGGTAGGTACATGTAGGTATACCTCAGTAATTGCAAGTCAAGTAATGAACCAAACAACCTTGCATGTGCGTATGTATATCTTCAAAAATAACAAGTCAACTTGTTTATGTCCAGGTACATAGTGTTGTAGTGATTCTGTGTTTTCTGTCTATTGTGTCTGCCCTTTCTGCACGTCAGCGTTCGGCGGCATCGGCGAGAAATCGCGGAATTTGAACTGTCGTTGTTTGGTTAGATATTTCTTCGACGAGTTGAATCCAGCTGACACGCATTTGTTGATCACCAGCCATGTCAACATGCACATCAGAATGTAGCCAACTGCAAGGGCAACACACTGAATATAACCTATAATTGGATAATTGCCATTATTTCAATCTAAACTAAATAAGAGAGCGATGAAACCCCACCGATTCTGGCATAGTCGTCGCGATACAGACGCGCATCGGGATCAGCCAACCGAGTGAACGTCAACTTTTCGCCAAGGGCATCGATGATGAAGACGATGCTGATGAACAACTGTGGGATCAGCAGCAATGACCAGACACTGACCTGAAACGGACAAGCTTTGATCAATTGATTGAATTATCTGTTGACCAGCACCAGCTAGCTCACCAGAACATCGATGGGTGTGATGTTCGGTTTTATCCATTGCGTCAACGGTCGCAACACACGACCGTCGTGCTTGAACGCGATCTGCAATTGCATTCAATGTCAAGTCAGAACTTTAGAGAATACCAACCAACCATGATGACCTGGCAGACGTTGCATCGTTGCTGTCCGCTGGTGGCGAGCCACGTATTCAAACAACTGTTGTGCACCAGACCAATGCTGCCGCTGCAGGCACACGCGTGCACGAGACGATCGCGGAAACGCGCGCCACTGAAATCGCAAAGAAAAATGGTGAAAAACAAGAATTGCGTTGTTCACAACAATCAACAATTAAGAAACTACGAGCCTCAAGCAAATTCGACAGATCGGCCCGGTCAGGCTGGCGGCCATGCTGATTTCACTCCGCTGCTCGCTCACAACATGATTCGGCAGGGTCGTTTGCTGCGGAAAAAGGATATGATTGATAGATTTTATTTTTTGAGTGAATGGTAAATTTTGTGCTCACCAAACTGCAGCTAACCATTTTGTATTGTTCGTTTCGACTCGTAGTCGTCATGGTGATCAATAAATGAACAGAGATCCTGTATCAAACACTCGAAACTCAAGAATCGATAGATTTTCAAAAAAATGAAGCGCATGGAATTTAGTAATCTATTGCTCACCGAAGAGTTTGTCCCGAAATCAGTTCACTTGTGACAAGAAACAATAATAATCAGAGATCTGTGGTTTAACTAAAACGCAGCCTGTAACTCAGTAACATCTGTTTTCATATTAATACGAGAACTAGTGGTAATTCCACTTTGTCTTTTTGCTGAAATAATGATCACGCACCACAATCAGTCAAATAACAAATCAAGGAAATAAGTGTAGGCATTTGAAATGATCGCAGAGTTCCTGTCCATTTTATCTTTTGTCACGATATCGTTGCTATATCAGCTGGTCTCACAATGGTTCTCTGCTGGCATATGACGTCATTACGTGGGCGAAGGTGTTTCTCATTTTCATGTCATTCAGCAGGTCTTCCCTCAAGGCCCCCAAGGCGAGCCGTCCCACATGCAAGTCATCCACGTGCACCACGATCGAACGGACTAACGGACGAATGGGATTCCTTGATTCCTTGTACAAAAAGATCAGGTACATAACACCCCCCCAGCCCATCGGTCAACAGGTTCATTTGCGAGTTCATGTTTTTATCATGTGACAACCTCTGGATGAGAAACAACAACTATGTTGCAATTGGGTGTATTGCCATCGTAATGACCTGCTACCGAGCATGCCGATGAAGCGGACCGGTAGGTTACAGTAGGGCGCCATACCGTAACCAAACAGTTATCTTCAATGGTCATTCGCTCTGGCAGGTAACGCAACAAAAAGTAACGCTCTCTCTTTCTTTCATGTTGCGCGTTACCGTATCCGAGGCATCGGCTCACGAGGAGCCCACCCGATGACGCACCGTTCATCGTGGCGTGGGAATGTGCTGCTGAGGACGCGCCCCTCCCCTGTGTTTCGGCTCGGAGCATTTATGCAGTCCCCCGGACCAGGGGGGCACACCAAACAGCATTATCGTCCAATTGTCTGATACTCAAGCTGCTCTCAACGACAACAAACAATTGTTGCTCAGATCGATTAGGATATCATAATCATAAAGGTGCGTTTGGCCCTGGTTTCACTGTGGTGCAAGGATTAGGATCTTTTCAATGTCTGTCTGGTTCAATCAATTTATGCTGAACATAACGGTGGTGTTAACGTGCGTAAGTGAAAGTAAACCTGATTTCCTTGTGTCTTTCGTACTAATACGTGAGTGTATTGTCGCACTTAAATGAGAAAATTTATTGCAAACGGTTCATCGGCTCAAAGGGAGAAACAAAAGAAAGTGAAGGAAAATCTCCAAGAACAGCCAAATTCAATGAATGAGATGCGGCACGTTTATTCGAACGACATACATTTACACTGTTTGTTCCGACGCGCGTTAATTGGCGTAACGAACGCATTAGAACAAATTTATCGTCCATTATTGTGTTGATTGTTCAATAAATATTCATTATGGTATAGTTCTCTGCTGTGAATGAACGACGACTAATCTGTTTCGTGCGAATAGGTTGTTGGATTTGTCCAATTTTTGTTCCGTTCAATTGCCCCTGGAACCGGTATGGAAATTGAACTTTGATCGGTATTGTAAGAAATCCTGTGGGTTGGATGGGTTTGGTATAACTTCAGTTTCACTTACCAATGCGAGTTTTCAGTCGAAACGGACAATACAAAATGGTTAGCTGCAGTTTGGTGATTAATTTAGACCAGGAAGGTGATGGTTTTTATCAGGTGGTCGAAATTAGTGGCATCCTCAACACAAAAAGTAGCATGACCACGAATACAGGCAGACATCAACAAACCGAAGCCCAAGTTTGATCTCGTCTAATATGAACATCCGGGGCCCAAGCAAATCATCAACTTAAAGTTTTTCAAAAGCTTCCCCGCACCTGATTGGTGTTGCCCACATTGACAGGCACGAATGGATTCTGTGCACCCGGCGTGCCCACCACGGTGCCGCTTTGTCCTCTGGCCAGATTGCCCACAAGCGGCACCGACCAACCGTCGGTCGCGCCGTGACGACCCGTCACCCAATTTGGAACCGGCCTGCAAACCAATCAATGGAGAACGGTCAACAATTGAATCAATTAGTGGGTACTGGTAAAGTTCGCAACGGTCGGCGGTATTGGTTTGTTTTTATGCGCAGGCTTAGGCAGTGGTTAATAAAAAAATTTTTTTATTCAAACCCCTTTTTTTTAAAAAAAAAATTTTTTTTAATTGAAAAAAAATTTTTTTTATTAGCCGAAAACTGCCAGAAACGAAAAAAAATGAGCGCTAAAGCAAAAAATAGTGGCATTTTTCTTCCATAACGTGTGGTAAGTGCATATAAAGCACTCACGACACGAAAGCGATCTAAACAATGGTCAATGATACCAACAGTAGTCAGGTACACACCCGTACACTTCCTCCACGTGGTGTGGGTGCCTTGGTGTGGCTTTGTGACACTCAAGACGGTAAATTTGGGTGAAACTATTGCCTCTTGGTACACGACCAATGCAAATATGTGACAAACAGTGTAAATATAGAGTGAATATCACACCGAATCACTGCTTTCGGGTCTGTTGCATGGATCAATGCATGCCCACCCCGTCACATGTACATGTGTAATCATCTGAGAGGCCATGTGAGTGTGTGCACTATGTCTAGATGCCACAGAACAGATTGTGGCACCGATTCCACCCATGGTAGGGTCAGGTGAGTGTGACAGTAGCAATTTTTACGCAAAAATAGAAATTTTAGAGAAAAAAAATAGATAAATTTTCGAATTTTGAAATAATAAAAAAAAAATTTTTTTTTAACTTTTGGAACGAATTTTTTTTAAAAAAAAAATTTTTTTTTAATAAAAAAAAAAATTTTTTTTTTAAAAACCACTAGGCTTAGGCCGATCTTTGTTGTCAGTGTATCCCGAAGCACAAGCATGGATGTTAGTTAGCCTAATAATAATGACTTTCAATCAAAAACCCTAGCACGGATTGTAAGGCTGACTCCAAGTCTAAACCACCGCTCGACGCGAGCTTTACTTGTGGCCATTCATGAACCGATCAATCAATCGGAAACGCGATGGCTCGTGCCAAAGCAAAGCTTTCGAGGTCAGTTTAGAAGTGATTTTCCGGATTGCAGTGAGTACTGCATTGGCATGAGGTAAGCCCACAAAGCCCAATCCCCCTGTGCAGTGAGGTACTTGTAAGCTTTGGCTTGTCTTGGCTAGTCATAGGCGAAATACATAGGCCTAATCATCGTCTTCATAGGCTTAGGCTTGATCATTAAGTTATGCCACAATTACGGAGCCGCAGTATCAATGAATCAATCCTGCACTAAACTGTCCGCCCTGTTGCCAGAAGTCCCCCTCACGCCACTTGTGTGCGCACACCACCACCCCAGGTGCCAAAATCAACATCGGTCTGCCTGCCACCACTGATCTCTCCCTCGGGATTGAATGGATAGAATGGAATGCCTTTGATGCCCCAATCTGTTTGTTTCACATCGACTCCGCCGTTGAACAATGTGCCCACTCGGGCTAATGGATCGTGATCACCTATGGATGATTGTGAAACATCACGTAGGAGGAAGTAGAAATTCGAGCAAGAAAAACTGTTTGGAAAAAGAAAAATACCGTAACAATTTTCAGCATCTTGTGAAGTGTACTTGGCGCATTGACCCAAATATCTGACGTCGACGTCATTGCTGGAATAGCACAGTGCTCTGGCTGTCCGATTCATGTTGTTTACATTCAGCTCTGGTGCCGAAAAGGTCTGAAATTGTAACCCAAAATTTTGAAGATTGAAGAAATGATGATTTAAGCATAATTGATATTGCTGACGCCATCTGAAAATCCTCTGAGTCACATCAACATCAAACCAGCGGCATTGCTAGCACCCGCTGTCCCGAGAGGCGTTGGTCCCAAGTTCGCTGATGGTCCGAGTTGACCAGTTGGAAAACTGCATAACTTGGCCGTCTTGGCACAGAATTTCGACGTAAAATTCTTCTAAAAGAGAAAAGGTGTCGGAATTTTCGATTTGCTTTTTGAATGAACTGAATTGATTTACCACACTGAGGCACAGACCCTGGGCAGCACATGACATATGTACGACGCAGCGCAGGGAGCTCTGGAAAAGTCGGTGTATGCATTTAAAACAAAGTACCAATTTGCGACGTTCTGCAGTTTCGGCCGTAGATGGCAATATATTGATTACACCTTGCTGGTCGCGTAGTCAGCAATGGTGTTTCGGTCTGACGTCTCCTTACATCCAAAGGCGGTGGCGTTGTGCTTGGCGGTGACAGGCACAATTTCCCGAAATTCGAACAGAATTCTGATGTGCGCGCCTGCGCTGCCGTACCTGTAACGGTGTTTTGACCTTTTTATAGCTGATCAGCCGTGTATCTTTTTCAGAGGGTCACCGTAATCGTCAGGCACATTGCTGGTGAAGCCGACCAGGTGCACCTGCACTGCCCATCTGTCAAAACAGGTCGAAAAACCCACGGAAAACCACAGGCACAGTGAAGCACATTTTTTCTTTTAATTGACGCCTAAACGAACCAAGTTTCTTGCCGGTGCACTGCTGTGCCGTGTTCGTTTGATATCGGTTGCAAATCGGCTGCTTGACAAAACTGGCGCAGTAACGAGCATGCTGTTTGCAGAAAACGCTGTCCGAGACCGACTACTGAAAAGCCATTAATTACCGCAAATTACCGGAAAGTTTCAAAGCGAACTTATAACTGAGGAAAAACGTCTTGAAACAGATCGCTTCAAGTAAAGCGAAAATGCCACGTCAAACGAGCCAAAGCCAAACCAGAACCTGAGTATAGTAAGCCGAAGTCCTTAGTCTGAACGTGGACGCGTGATGAGAGCCTGTGAGCCTGAGCACGCAAGGTTAAAGGGCAGTAATCTACATCGACGATTATCAAACCATATACGATACGCCGTACTGGCCGCAACCATATACATACTACATACATGCTGTATACCTATGAAAGAGTGACCGGAAGTGCACCTTCGCCACTTTTCCGACCGATGTAGACAAAGGGAGCCACAGGCAGCAGAGCAAGCCACGGCGTGCAGGGCGAAATTGGCCATAAAGAATTGCACTTTCGGTCACTCTTCTGGCCGGTGTGTATCGCGTCAGGCCGCCACAGGCGACCGCATCTGTGCTATAACGCATCGGATAGAAAGGTGACGGAAAATGCCCTTCGAAAGTCACCTTTGATTAGTAATTTGGCCGGTCTGGTTGGGCCCCATTTGTAAATGAACCCGAAACTTACAATCATGCAATCGCGCAAGAATCTTGGTTTGTTCATGCGGAGCTCCGCTGTTCCACCGAGGTCTCCGATCACAAATACGTCTGTCTGCCGTTTTCGTCTCCTTCGAATGATACAGATTAATGATCACTCGTTGGTACCATCTTTTTGACAAAGTGGCTGCGAAGTTTTAGGGTTCTGTGAAACATCAGCCGATTGGTCCGCTGATTTGCATATTTCCTGATCGGGAAAGTATTTACAGATAACCGCTCGTTGACGTTCGACCTCCAGACGCTTTCTGGCCGGAATGCCAAGACTCAGTGTCGGGTCAGAGTATGAGGATTGTGGACAGTAATCGAATGAAGAAACGGCTGGGTTTATTATCTGGTTGCATTATGTATTTTGTCAGACTATACTGATTTCATTTCTGAAAACGCAAGCTGTTATCAGAGTTGCACAAATGAAATCACCAGGCAAACCTCGATAACAAAAAACTGGGTAATCGAACAATTTCCTTTTGCGGAAAAAAAGATACCTTTTTAAAAGTCTTTTGGGCACAGAAAAAGTGTGAAAATGCAACAGCGGTCGTAATTGCTGGCGTCGCCGACATTTTCACATCGGCAACTTTTTGGTATGCAGCAAAAGTCGACCTGATTCTGCAAGTTGGCCTCCATATTCAGATTCTTGCGAAACGATGAAGAAGGTAAGGCAATCCGCCCGCTCATGGCACTCCATACACACAGGCTGCATGCTACATTACTGCCGTCAATGAATGCATCTATTCTGTGCAGTTACCCGTTGAAACATCCCCACATTTTGCAACAATGCAGCAAAGTGTTATATCAAGCAGCTAATGAACAAGTAAATTAAAAAACGGCCATCAAATTATGACACTCGCTCAAAGTGTACATTTTGTTTCAAAAATGGCGTGTGCTGCTGCATGCGCCGTGCGTATAAAAAGT
>JASAMV010001456.1:0-19629 GCA_030248065.1 Rhynchonema sp. JSB1_4 | reverse complement strand
GGTCAACGCCAAACCCTCCAATTGATTTGCGAATTCACGCACGGACTGGTCTTTCTTTTGCGTGGTCAAGAACAATTCTTGTTGCGCCTTCTTTTCACGATGCTTATCACCGTATCTGTCCTCCAGAAACGCAAACGTGGCTGCTAAATTCTTTTTCACGCAGTCAGGCTGACGCTCGAATAATGTTTCAGCGTCTCCACTCAAGCATAGACGAATATGATTCAGCGATGTCTGTTCGTTGGCTTTGCTTTCGGCCAATCGAGCTTTGACCAACGTGTACCATGAATTGAAGTTTGACTTCCCATCAAATTTATTGAAATTGCCAGTCAAAAGATGCATTGCGGACATGCTGTTCTGGTTAACACTGTTTGCACTCAGTTGAGACTGCACGCATTTCACCATCTCCTGCATGATTTTAGTCACCGATTCAGCAAATTGCTGGTTGCTCTTAACCAAAGACGCGAGCAACTTTGCCTGCTCTGTGCTTTGCAATGTTTCGCCAGGAGCCTGATTCAACAAGGCCGGTGCGTTGTCACATGCAACATTCACACGTTTCATGCCAGCCACTCGATGCAGTTCATCCAATGCATTACCGTTGCTGCGTGGCGTTGTCTGCACTGCCACATCATCTGAATGTTTCACGTACTGCTGTGTTGGCATGTTGCGTGGCGACAAATTTGACACGTTCTGTGTGTTGAGCCCAGTCACATGCATATCATTGGGACGCTTTGATGGCACGGGATCAAAAGCACCTAACAGTGAAACATCAGACGAATCATTGAACGCTTCAAACAAACCATGTACAGTGTTGAAAGAATGCACTTGGGGCTTATGCACCCCACCAGCCGGAATTCGCACATTAGTTCTGTCCGTCAAATCAAAAATCTTTGTGTCCGTGGTCAAATTTTCAATATTTTTCTCGTCATATGGACCGTTTGCAGTTATCTTTTCATCTGGACCGTTTTCATTGAATTCACTATCAAACACATTTTGGGCATTTTGCCTCTTTTGCTGGGCCTTGTTTTCATTTTCGACAGTTGCGATTTGGGCAGGTTGCCTCTTTTGATGGGCCATTTCAATGTTGTCAAAAGGATGGGCTTCTTGCCTCTTTTTATTCTTTTTGTCTTTCTTCTGGCCTCTTTTTTGGTCCTTTTCATATTCTTTTTGGCCTCTTTTCTGGTCCTTTTCAATATGTTTCATTTGCAATGGACGCACCGTTTCCAATTCCTCAAACGAATCAAAGAACTCATCCAAATCACAATCATCCCCAAAACGTTTCTGTGAAACATCACTGTTACTTGGCACCACCGAAGCCAACTTTTTCTTGGTCTGACTCTCATCGCTTTTGCACTTTTCAGCACCATTTTCTCTGCCAACTTTCTGTGCGTACTCGTCATACTCCAATATTTGGGTCAGTTTTTTCATAGTTTTTTGTTCAAATTGTACACACTTGTACTGTCGGAACACCAATAACGTCACATTTTCGAAATCACTGATCACCTCGTCCCAATTTTCTAACGAACTCTCTGTCAGAATTGGCATAAAACCCAAAACTGTATCAAGTAAAGTTGAATCCGAAACCAGAACCCGATACCAACCAGAACGCATTTCACTGGCAAATACCAAATTCGGCCTTTGCGCCATCTTGTCCAACAACCGTAACATGGCCACGACATCGATTCGTTCACCAGAGACACCTGATCGCGCCAAAACTGCATGCTTTTCACTTGAGGTCATCTTGGGGTTTGTCGTACCGCGCAGGGATCCACCAGTTTGGGTTTATAATTTTTGATTATGATGACGTCCAATGTTCGGGTAATAATATTTTATTCTTGAACCAACCCCAAAGCCCAAAACACACAACTGCCAACTCACCAAACACACTGACTGAACGAATGAATGAATGAACACACAACACACGACGCGTGGCATTATAAGCAAATATAAATGTTTCACGATATCACGCATGCATCAAGGCAATGTACAACATCACACTCTAGTTACAATCAATTGGTTGCGGAACAAAAACTAATTGAAGCAAACCCGAACCCGCGTTTGGCGCATGCGGGTCATTGGAAACCAAAAAAAATGCGGGCGGGCGAGTAAAAGAAATATGGGTCTGCTACGGCTAAAGAAGGTATGACGAGTACGCACAGAAAGTTGACAGAGAAAATGGTGCTGAAAAGTGCAAAAGCGATGAGAGTCAGACCAAGAAAAAGTTGGCTTCGGTGGTGCCAAGTAACAGTGATGTTTCACAGAAAGGTTTTGGGGATGATTGTGATTTGGATGAGTTCTTTGATTCGTTTGAGGAATTGGAAACGGTGCTTCCATTGCAAATGAAACATATTGAAAAGGACCAGAAAAGAGGCCAAAAAGAATATGAAAAGGACCAAAAAAGAGGCCAGAAGAAAGACAAAAAGAATAAAAAGAGGCGAGAAGCCCATACTTTTGACAACATTGAAATGGCCCATCAAAAGAGGCAACCTGCCCAAATCGCAACTGTCGAAAATGAAAACAAGGCCCAGCAAAAGAGGCAAAATGCCCAAAATGTGTTTGATAGTGAATTCAATGAAAACGGTCCAGATGAAAAGATAACTGCAAACGGTCCATGTGACGAGAAAAATATTGAAAATTTGACCACGGACACAAAGATTTTTGATTTGACGGACAGAACTAATGTGCGAATTCCGGCTGGTGGGGTGCATAAGCCCCAAGTGCATTCTTTCAACACTGTACATGGTTTGTTTGAAGCGTTCAATGATTCGTCTGATGTTTCACTGTTAGGTGCTTTTGATCCCGTGCCATCAAAGCGTCCCAATGATATGCATGTGACTGGGCTCAACACACAGAACGTGTCAAATTTGTCGCCACGCAACATGCCAACACAGCAGTACGTGAAACATTCAGATGATGTGGCAGTGCAGACAACGCCACGCAGCAACGGTAATGCATTGGATGAACTGCATCGAGTGGCTGGCATGAAACGTGTGAATGTTGCATGTGACAACGCACCGGCCTTGTCGAATCAGGCTCCTGGCGAAACATTGCAAAGCACAGAGCAGGCAAAGTTGCTCGCGTCTTTGGTTGAGAGCAATCAGCAATTTGCTGAATCGGTGACTAAAATCATGCAGGAGATGGTGAAATGCGTGCAGTCTCAACTGAGTGCAAACAGTGTTAACCAGAACAGCATGTCCGCAATGCATCTTTTGTGTGGCAATTTCAATAAATTTGATGGGAAGTCAAACTTCAATTCATGGTACACGTTGGTCAAGGCTCGATTGGCCGAAAGCAAAGCCAACGAACAGACATCGCTGAATCATATTCGTCTATGCTTGAGTGGAGACGCAGAAACATTATTCGAGCGTCAGCCTGACTGCGTGAAAAAGAATTTAGCAGCCACGTTTGCGTTCCTGGAGGACAGATACGGTGATAAGCATCGTGAAAAGAAGGCGCAACAGGAATTGTTCTTGACCACGCAAAAGAAAGACCAGTCCGTGCGAGAATTCGCTAATCAATTGGAAGGTTTGGCGTTGACCTCAATACCAACTCGGTGTGCTGAATTTTATGGTTCAGACATTATGCAAACACCACTGGTCGAAGCAGCGCTGACCAATCAACTGGCCAAAGGCGTGTATGATTCGAAAATACGCGAGCGATTGTTTGGCATGTTGGCTGATGGTGGTTCGTTCAATGAAATGAAGGACGTTGCCATTCGCATGGAAGAAGGACAAATGCTGCAGGAGGAATTCAAGAACTATGATGTTTCAAGGCCTGCGACTGAATGGCGCAGTAGTGGCAGAATGTTCAATCGTTCAAACAATGCGAACAACAGCCAGTGGCAGAACGAAGTGCTGAATTTCAATAACACCAATTGTGACAATGGTCAGATTACGAATGGTCGGCAGCAAAATTGGCGTCAGGGAGGCTATCGAGACCGTCCGAACAACCACCAAGTGTTCAGCAACCAGACCCAACAGTTTGATCAATGTCAACAGCAGTTCAATGGCAATCAAACGTTCAATCGCACACCGGATCGCTTTTTGAGTGTGTTAGCTAAACTTCGTAACGAACCATCAAAGAATGTGAGTTGGTCGAAGCAAGTGTTGCCAGGAAAAAGCCACAATAAAGTTCGAGTTGTGAACCGTTCACCAGTGAATCCGAGTCTGCCACGGTTGGCTGGTAAGCCCATGAAATCATCAATGCTTGACTCAGGCGCAGATCAAAACATCATTCATCCCAATCTGGTGAAGCAATTGAAACTGAAAATGGAGCCAGAGGAAGAAGGATATCTGTTGCTTGGTGCTGGTAATAAAGAGTTAGAGGTAAACGGTGTTGTGCACAGCAGTCTGGAACTGGACGGAGCAAAGTTGAACAACTGCAAGTTCATTGTTACGCCGGATTCAGCCGGGTACGATCTGGTCATTGGTAGAAACACACTGAAAGACCTGGGAGTGAGATTTGTTGGCCCAAAAGGAACCATATTGAAGTAAAATGAATGGCAAAGCGGTTGTCCAACAAACCAGTAAAATACACATAAAGTACAATTTGTTGCTGTTATCGCAATGTGCGCCTCTTATTTGTGCTTGATAATCAGTCGAAAAAGTTAAAGTCTGCAACCAATCAAAGAAAAGCAGCAGCCAATTACGATGGTTTGAAATTGCTGGCTGGAAATGTATACACTCAGTTTGAAACAGATTATGCACTGAAACCTGTTCATCAAAAGATCGAAACTGGCAATCGTGTTGCTCATAATACATACAGAACTACCGTGGAAACAAAAGTAACGCCAGACTGTTTTTGCCAGCGATATATATGCATTTTATGCCGTGATTATGATTTTTATCTGAAATCATTGCATTTATTCAGTGCTCTGTTTTCTTGATTTTTTTTTTCTCGTTGCGCGATTTTTTTTGCTGTTGTTTTTCGTGCTGTTTTGCCTTTCTGGTCATGTGCGTTCTGTTTTATCGCTTTTGTGTTTCGATTTGCAGTTTCTCCTTCTCTTGTTGTTTTTTTTCTTTTGCTGTTTTGCCCTGGGAAGGAGTTGGTGTTTCTTTGCTTTGTGAAAAAGGGGAGGAGTGTGATGTTGTACATTGCCTTGATGCATGCGTGATATCGTGAAACATTTATATTTGCTTATAATGCCACGCGTCGTGTGTTGTGTGTTCATTCATTCATTCGTTCAGTCAGTGTGTTTGGTGAGTTGGCAGTTGTGTGTTTTGGGCTTTGGGGTTGGTTCAGGAATAAAATATTATTACCCGAACATTGGACATCATCATAATCAAAAATTATAAACCCTAACTCTAAGAAAAATATCTCGACTATCAGACTTTTCTCAAGTTATCAACGCACATGAGGTGTGGGGGTTAGTTTAAAGCGGACCCGCCGCTATTGTTTTTTTGGTTTTCGACCTCGGTTTTTCCACTTATATCCTTTGTTGGCATCGAGATCAAGAACATTAGTTTTGACGAACTTCACCAAACTGGCGGTTACCCACCGAAATCGATCCGCCAAGATGGTCTATCGGGAACAAAACTGTCCGATATTGACGCACATTTGCACACGATGATCAGGAATGACAAGAGAAATTCAAAATCACTGGGGCGTGATATAGGCGGCGGGTTACGGTAGCCCGATAAAACATTCGCTCTTTTGTAAATAACAAATGTTTTGTCAACCTACCGTAACGCCAATGTAACGTAGCCAATGTATGTATATCGGAGTTAGCACGGTAGTGCTAAAGCGACATATGCTTGATTCCCTATAGTGCGCTTTTTGAAAATGTAATCGTGCGCTTTTTCAACAACACTTAACCGAATCAGCTCAAACTTGCACGCAAGGTATATACCGTGGATCAAAATGCTCACGCAAAATTTCGTCCCGCTCCAGTCCCGCACGCGCGAATGCGGGCAAGATACAGTCGACATTTTTGTTAAAACGTTCTTTCCTTTTTTCCCACACCAGTACCAGTCAGGGCCCAGACGTTACTTAACAACAGGAATGTTAGTATCTCAAATAGAGTTTTCGTGCTCGAGAAATGGTGCTATTGCCGACTTCGTAACTTCACAACTGAAATCGGTTCCAGACCATGACCTCGACTTTTTGTATGGAAAGAGTGCTTCCCGAAGTAAAATTTCGCCGAAAAGTTGGGTTACCAGAAATGTTAAGGTTGTTTATGCGGGCTTCGCACTCGAGAAACACGGTGGTGCTATCGCCGACTTCGTAACTCCATGTCTGAAACCGGTCCCATACCATGACCATGACTTTTTGTATAGAAAGAGTGCTTCCCGAAGTAAAATTTCGCCAAAAAGTTGTGTTAAAATAACTGTTAAAGTCGTTTATGGGGTTTACTAGCGAAACACGAAGGTTCTATGGCCGAGTTCTAACTTCGAGACCGGTTCCAGACCACGACTTGGACTTTTGCACAGAAACAGTACTTCTAAAGCCACAATCACGGCTGATATGTGGGTTTCTCCTTCAAAACTATTTTCTCCAAGTTGTTTACACGTTGTTCAGCTCAAAAAGTACAATAATCGATGCTCAACAGTGCAATCACGCACGCTACGTTGCCTGACTTATAAAGCGCACAATGTATTACAAACAGCACACAGGGCGCATACACACAAGCAGCCAGCACAGTGGGCAATGCTGCAACACGCCGAGCTTACACTGAATTTTCTCACACCGAGCTTTCCACCGACCTTTACACCCAACTGACCTTTACACCGTTTCGAAAAAAGGAAAGAACGTTTTAACAAAAATGTCGACTGTATCTTGCCCGCATTCGCGCGTGCGGGACTGCAGCGGGACGAAATTTTGCGTGAGCATTTTGAGCCACGGTATATACCTTGCGTGCAAGTTTGAGCTGATTCGGTTAAGTATTGCTGAAATAGCGCACGATTACATTTTCAAAAAGCGCACTATAGGGAATCAAGCATATGTCGCTTTAGCACTACCGTGCTAACTCCGATATACATTGGCTACATACAGCACAAGCGTTGATTGATACTGAGCCATGAACAAATCACAAAAAGTTATTGCTAAAATCTCAGTTTCTTGGTAAAAAATGAAAATACGATACCAGAACCACAATATCGATGTTAGATTAGAACACATTCCAATCAAAGGTCCCGTCCTGTATTATCTTGTCCTGGGCACTGATGTACTTCTTGAGCCTGCAAAACTGGTCGGACCTTTCTTGGTCACGTCGACGTTTAATTTTGCATTGAGCATTACCTATTTCTAAATTTACTGGTGATGCCACTGGCTTCGACCAGCTTAAAATGGCAATCCCAGAGACCTGAAATGAGCAACTTTTACACTGGTCGAAATTAGTGGCTCCAGTAAGTCTCTTCATTTGAGTTTAGCAACGCGGTGTAGCTGTGGTTGTGGGTGGAATCAGTTCTTGATGGTGTTTTCATGGAATCGCATGCCACAGTGCAAAACACCAAAATAAATCTCTTCATATTCTTCAACGACACGTGACCAAAATAGTTCCGATCCGATCCTATTTCACCAAGTGTGTCACGGGAACAAAACAGGGGTTTCGAAAGACAAGCAGCCACTTCAATTGACATTCGCTGAGGACAGTGTAGGCCTAAGCCCATGCCCAAGCCTAGGCCTAAGCCTAAGCCAGCTGACAAAGATATAGATAGCTCCCTTCAGTAACCGCTGTTTTGCCCCCCGCTGTTTTGTCCCCCCGCTGTTTTGCCCCGAGCTGTTTTGTCTCCCGCTGTTTTGTCAACCCAGTGTTGTCCTAGCCCATCACCAAGTTTATATCGCTCACTGTTTTTATGCTTTCAAGCGGAGACTAGCGGTGTCATAATCAGACCTCGGCCCGAAGAGGGACAAGATTTCTTCTCCCTCCCCCTCCCCCCGATAGATTCAGGCTGGGAAAACAATTTGGTGGGTCAAGGGGGTGCTTTGGGTCGGGGAATCCGAATCTATTTGGTCACGTGACCCTTGGGGACTTTTTGGGGGTCGAAATTGAGTTGATACGTACGGAGCAGTGAAGATGTGTGGTGCGTGGTAGTGAAACATCACGCACGAGTTTTATGTGACCAAAACACACAGCATACACTCTTTTATAGTGAGCAGGCACTTTGGGGGGGGGGTGTTCGCTTTTCATGCTTACCGGTGCCGATATAAGTTTTTGGTGATTTTGCTTTCTGATTGTAACTTTGGAAACAGGGCCAACCAAATCTTTCAACAAAAATGAGACAAAACATCAGAAAATACTCAGCAAACAAGTTCCAGAAAATAACGGCAAACTTAAAAATTGCAAAAATTTGCACTGGGTGCATATAGGCCTAAGAGCGGTGTCAGCTGGAAGCGGACCCATCTCATCCCCAGTGCGTGCACCTCTACAACGTACGCCTCCTCGTGTGGTGTTGTTTCGCTTGTTGTGCTCTTGCTTTACAGCGCGCACTCTTGTGGGCCACAGGAGCTGTGCTGAGCGGTCGTCTAAAGATTGCTTTTATTATTTAGAGGGTCCGAAACTATATATGCAGCTTTTACTACTCTATTAGTATAGATCTTACTCACATTTATAAGAAATAAATAATAACACTGCTACACATCCCTTTTAGGTGGGTCGGTGAAACAGAATGGTGTTGGTAGCGTTGCATAACTAATCAATACTGCTGCAGTGTGCCCATGTTTGTTCTTTGCGTGTGCAAACACACACACACACACGCACACACACACACAGTGGGCAGAGACAAGCAATAATAATATGCACGTGCATCTTGCTAGATCAGGGTGCCCCTTGCACACACATACAGCACACCTGTGTACTGCAGCCTGGTGGTGAGTAAATTTATGACCGTTTTGTGACTGATGCGTGTCACTTTAGTCTCAACTCCAGTTCAAACAGTGCACTCTGGAAAACTGTCAACCTTCCGCAGCCAGAAGAAACACTTCACAATTCAATTTCAATTTATTGTTTGCATCCAGTATCGACACACACATGACAGAAGTCACAAAGACAAAAGTGTGAAGACGAATGCCAGACAAGATGAAAACTCAAATGAACCGGCACCTTGAAGTGACTTCACGACGACTATTCACAAAAGTGTAACATTTTCGCGCGCCACGCGCGCATGAGCGTATTTTGTGTCGTATTTGGCTTAAAATCGGCGAATTAAAAATAAGCGCAAGATAAAAACGATTAATGTACACGCATCTTTCACAATTATCGCCGTACCTGTGATTTGAACAGTCAAGTTTTGTGACACGAAATCCCCATCAGCCGCTTGTTGAATGAGATTTCACCGCGAAATTTCACCGATTCCAGCACAATGCTCAACGGTGCTGGAGTCCGGCAGAATTTACGTCCGAAGTAAGGTATACAGTCCCCGCTTTATTCCTTTGCAGATGATTTATGCTTATGGACATAAAATGTCGTACCAGACTCAACTATGCAACACCACATCTCTGCCTGCACTTCGTTTGTATACGTTCTTTGTTGAAGGATAATAATATGGCACGAGCAAAAAAGCTGGTCACTGAGTACCACTGAATTAACGTGTGATTCCACACTGACGAGAAGTTGGCATGAGAATCACTATACTGTTAACCAATCTTATGATCTGCACGACGCTAGCCAACATTTTACCAAAGTCGACTTTGGTTAGCCGCATAATACAACGCAGCTGTAAGTCTGACCATCGATGATGACTCTGTAAGTAGTATGCGCATTTTACACTGGAATTCAAACAGATGTTGTGGACCGAAAATTACCTGGACCGAAAAGCACCTGGACCGAAAGGTACCTGGACCGAAAAGTACATGGACCGAAAGGTACCTGGACCGAAAAGTACCTGGACCGAAAGGTACCTGGACCGAAAAGTACATGGACCGAAACGTACCTGGACCGAAAAGTACATGGACCGAAAGGTACCTGGACCGAAAAGTACCTGGACCGAAAGGTACCTGGACCGAAAAGTACCTGGACCGAAAGGTACCTGGACCGAAAAGTACATGGACCGACAGGTACCTGGACCGAAAAGTACATGGACCGAAACGTACCTGGACCTAAGTGTACATGGACCGAAAGGTACTTGGACCGTAAAGTGAGTGGACCGAAAAGCACCTGGACCGAAAGGTTACATGGACCGAAAAGTCCTGTGGACCTAAAAGTACGCTGGACCGAAAAGATACGGAATCGCTGGACTGTTGAAAATTAGCTGCTAATGCTCTTAAAATTTTTGAAATTTGACAAGCCTTTGCAAACTCTGGCTGGAATGGTGTACCTGCAATGTCCAGTGCTCCAACCAGATCACATAAGACGTCAAAACCGCCCATCTGCACAACAATTCCTCCCAAAGGACTACCAAGCAGCCAGAAAATTGAGCGGATTAGTTGTTCAAGCGACCATACCTGTACAGAAGACAAACATTTTGAAAGAAATGTTGTCACATTAGCTGTGAAAATGCAACTGTCAATCGCTAAACAAGGTGCTGAAAAAGGTTATTTTTTTGCGGTACCTGCGCATAAACGCTTGTTGATGATTTAGTGTTGTATTTATCGTTCGTTTTAACCATAATTGTCAACGCCAAACAGAACACGTGCCAAAACACGCCTTTGGGACCGGAATTGGTGCCGAACGTGAGACAGATGAGCCAGTAGATTTTGGCTGCAGAATAAATACCACTGATGTTAACGTCTGATAAAATTAAAGGTTGGAATATAAAAGTTTCTAACCCGCAACATTACCCATAACCACGACTGACATAGCTTGCACCATCAGCGCTAATGCCATGTATAGTGTCAACCATTGCGGGTCGCATTCGATAAGACCGACACCGACTCCTATACCTGAGAAAGGCGACCGGAGCTTTACATATGGAGCTATGTACATGTATGTTGCTATTTGAGTATCGTAAAAGTTGCTTATTGGGGCAACAAAACTTTACACTGGTACACAAACATTACGTCACATAAAAACTTGTGTTGTGTACTGCTGACTTGAGCCGACCGAAATGCCAGCAGGAAAGTATACCATGTAGACGAACACGTTTTTTCAGGTTACAGTTTGTGTGTGAAAATTTTGTAGAAAAAAGTTATATACTAATATGAAAACCTCGAAAAATTTATAAACTTTCAACTCACCCAACAAATATGTTGGCAGCGCACTGAGCATGACGAATCCAATCGCTGCTTCACTCAGATCTGAGAAATTTCCCTGTGAAAATTCGGAGATTTTCAAAAGAAGTTTCAGAAAATGCTGATTCAAACATTTTCATCACTTACTTTCATCCACGTAGCCAATTGTGCAAGTATTGTTCCATAATTTAAGGCCGACACCACTCCTGCCAGTATCGTACACATAATCCGCAGGTCACAAATGATTAGCCACATTGAGGCGCTCTGCTTCGTTGCGTCATGCGAAAAGCCTAAAATGGGCAAGCATCAAATTCTTTGTTCCAAAGCTTTGCACATCTTAGTTTGTGTGAGTGATGACATACATTAACGTTCGGTCCAAACTAGACTCAAATAATAAACCAAAGAACCGAAAACAAGATATGAAATAAACCAAATAGTTGAGCCCAGAGAAGTCCTTACGATCGTCAGCCGCTGCATTCGCCCCCTGTTGACTTCCGCGTCTATTCATGAGCATCAATTGCAGAATCACGAGTAGAATTATGCAAATCGTCAGCGGAATCAGGAATATTCCAAAAGCCCACGCTTTGCCGGCGACGTCATACAGATAACCGCAGAGATACGGTCCAGCTGAGGGGGAAGGGGAGCGATGACTTATATTCGGTAAAAAAAAATAATGAAGGCTCATCGAAATGAAAGGCAGAAAGATTTTTCTTTTTCCTTCAATTTCGACGACATTAACGTGCGTGGGCAAGACAACGCAGAAAAGGAAACAAAGTGTCACGCCACGCCGATAGTCGGGAGCTCCTACCGTAATCTCTATTTGCAAATAAATGAATGTTGGCTATACATCTTGGTATAGTCCGACAATAACTAACGCAGAATTTATGGCAGTCAAATTGCCTGATCCGTAAAGCGGAAAACGTGCGCGCTCGCTTCAGACATGAAAATTGGAATGGTTCGATTAGGGTTACGGTAGCAAGCAAAAAAACCGCGAAAGAAAGAAAGACAAAAAGAAGTGGCCAAAGCATGAATTTTTCTGCGTAACGACACAGAAGAGGCAATCATTTTGAGTGACTGCCAGCCAAAAATAAAAAAACTTTTTGAAGTCACCGAAGCGTTGAATAAGCCGAGCCTGAAGGGGAAAAACAAGAAAGAAAAGAAAAAGAAAAAATGTCTGCGAACTTCCGGTCTAAAACCGGGCAAGCTTATCACTGGATTTTCCGCTTTACCAATCAGGCAGTGTGGTTGCCATAAATTCTGCGTTAGCTGTTGCTGGATTATATATGTAAAAGCAAACTACGCCAACACGAGTCCGAATTCGAAGTTGGTGTGTGTTCAAAACAAAATAAAGATAAAATCATCATGCTCCACCTTGTATTCTTCAACGTGTAACATTTCCCAAATCAGCAGCCACGTATGAATGTTTCACTATTCTGCCAGCTGCTAAATCGGGCTCGTGTTGGCATGGTTTGCCTATATATAGTCTTTCATTTTATTCTTGGTCCAAACAAAGTATGCAGCAAATGTTTCATCGCAACAGCAGCCATCAAGTAACACGCATGTTTCGAGCTACGTTGTCGAGATGTTGGTTATCATCCACGACGATGACTGCTGTTTTCAAGGCGTTGAAACATTTTCTGTATACCACCTCTGGACTGTTATAAAACGGAAAGACTATATATACTGTACAGTGTGTATGCATGCAGTAGGTGGGCATTTCGGCTCACGGGCAATTGAGCAAGACCAGTTTGAGCAAGACCACTTTGAGCAAGAAAAAAAGAGCAGAGCCAAAAGGGCAAAGCCCAAATAAGGGCAAGACCAAAAGGGCAAAGCCCAAATAAGGGCAAGACCAAAAGGGCAAAGCCCAAATAAGAGCAAGACCAAAAGGGCAAGACCAAAAGGGCAATACCAAAAGGGCAATACCAAAAGGGCAATACCAAAAGGGCAATACTAAAAGGGCAATACCAAAAGGGCAATACCAAAAGGGCAAGACCAAAAGGGCAAAGTCCAAAAGGGCAAAGTCCAAAAGGGCAAAGTCCAAGAGGGCAAGACCAAAAGGGCGAAGTGCAAATATCGCATTACAATCAGGGTTGGGCAAAAAACGTTTTTTTCCAAAAAATCCTTTTTTTAAAAAAAACGTTTTTTTAAAACGCCCAGATGACCAAAATATGCCCCCCAAAAAATTGAAAAACGCTCATGTTGGGATGAAAATGTGGTGAAATGAAGTAACTCTATGTGTTCTGAGGCACAATAAGCGGTGACATCAGCATTTTGACATTCGCAGTTTTTCATGTGCCTGTGTGCATTTCTGCACGGTGAAACTTGAGTCAACTATGTGATTTTCAGCACTGTGGCAAAATATTTGCCACCAAAAAAAATAAGTCAACTCAGCTCACAAGGATGCAATTGACCCAAGAAAGCCATGATTTACTCCTGAACGGTATATGAACAAACGAACCGAAATAATAAACAAATGCGCGTTGTGTGCTGGTATAAAATCTTGTGATCAGGGTTGTCTTGTAATCCAATATCAGACCCGCATCGTGGGACCAACTTTGGCCGGGGTCATCACCAGGGTTGGGCAAAAAAAAACGACGGCGTTTTTTCTTAAAAAAAACGACGTTTTTTTTCAAAAAAAACGCCTGGGTCGTTTTTCGTTTTTTTTAAACCCTGAATTTCCTTGATTTCCCTGATTTTTCAGGGAAAGTACCCTGATTATCAAGGAAAATCAATTTTTTTGTCCCATTTTTTCAAAAAATTTTCGACCAATTTTTACTTTGTCGAGATACGTCGATATACGGAGTCTGACTTTCAGTGATGACCCCGGCTAAAGTTGGTCCCATGATGCGGGTCTGATATGGGATCTTAACAACTCGCTAGAAAAGGGTTGAAACCCGTTTATTTTGCCTCAGAACACATAGAATTGCTTCATTTAACCACGTTTTCTTCCCAAAATGAGCGTTTTTCAATTTTTTTGGGGGCATATTTTGGTCATCTGGGCGCTTTAAAAAAACGTTTTTTTTTTAAAAAAAACGTTTTTTTTAAAAAAGATTTTTTGAAAAAAAACGTTTTTTGCCCAACCCTGGTCATCACTGAAAGCCAAACTCCGTATATCGACGTATCTCGACAAAGTAAAAATTGGTCGAAAATTTTTTGAAAAAAATGGGACAAAAAATTGATTTTCCTTGATAATCAGGGTACTTTTCCTGAAAAATCAGGGAAAATCAAGGAAATTCAGGAATTAAAAAAAACGAAAAACGACCCAGGTGTTTTTTCTTTAAAAAAACGTCGTTTTTTTTAAGAAAAAACGCCGTCGTTTTGTTTGCCCAACCCTGCTTGTGATCGTACGTCTTAATTCGAATTGCACGTCGAATCGTACGCGACATTTTTGAAATAAGATGTCAATACATTTACCAGGTGGCGTGGCACTAATTGCGACAAATGGGCTTTGCCCTTTTGGTCTTGCCCTTTTGGTATTGCCCTTTTGGTCTTGCCCTTTTGGTATTGCCCTTTTGGTCTTGCCCTTTTGGTGCTGCCCTTTTGGTCTTGCCCTTTTTGTCTTGCTCTTATTTGGGCTTTGCCCTTTTGGTCTTGCCCTTATTTGGGCTTTGCCCTTTTGGTCTTGCCCTTAATTGGGCTTTGCCCTTTTGGCTCTGCTCTTTTTCACTTGCTCAAAGTGGTCTTGCTCAAACTGGTCTTGCTCAATTGCCCGGCCACCGGCATTTCATCACTCATATTCAGGGCGGCTTTGGCCGTGTTTGCGTTGATAAAGCAACGCTAAACAATTAGCCATATTAACGAGTCATGATCAAGCCTAAACACGGGCGTAAGCCAAAGCCAAACAATAAAATTCTGTTCGATTCAACCTTCAACAGCCAGTTGCATGGCGCCCAATGCCAATGCCATCAGTATTGATCGTTCACGAATGTTTGTGCAATGCTCGGATATCATGGTCATATAACACACCTCTATCAGGGTGCAACCAAAACCCTGAAACGACAACAAACTTATAAGGTACTGTATATGCAGTGCAACCAAATAACGATTAAAGTCGTGGTCGTCTGCAATTAAAGTTGAGATTAAGAAAATGAGAAGAAAAACACTGCACGGTACCGTACAGTGACGTACGTTGTTGGTCCGAGAAAGAAAGCTATGTATAGCTATGTGGTAAACGGGGTCCCCGATTTGGATGGTATTGGTATAGAAGTCAAAAACGGGGGTATAAAATTTGGTAGAAATTATGTATGCCAAAATAAGCCTTAAAATAGGTATTTTGTGCACGTATGAAGAAAACTTGACCGAATTTGACTATTTTGCTCCATAAAATGGGCACCTTGGTACCAAAATCTACACTTTTTGGACTTGATGACCGGAGCAAGAATACTATGTAGCTAGCCAGTCTGGGGTATGGGTTTGGGATCAAGAAAGCCATAGCATTTGGGGGCTAGTCCCCCATACCTCTCAAGCCACATCCCTGGCACCGTGTGTACCTGCACGGTCCTGGCCAAGAGTAATGACCAGTATTCTTCCGCTATCGTCAGTGTCAACTGAGTAACTATTAACACAGCCATCGCTAGAATCGCTGAATTTGGAGCTCCCGTTTTGACCAGCAACCAGCCCGTGAAAGGCAGGATGATTATGCCGACTTGTTTAAGTTGAAAGAACACGCCGTTGAGCACATTTTCATTTTCGTAAGTTATCTGAAAGGGAATAATTTGTGTTAAAACTGATCGCATTTATTGCGCTCGGAGGTGGAATACAACCGATTTTTGTTCGGTGGATTTGGCTCACTAGTCTTGACCAGCGTAAAAGTAGCTCTCCAAAACATCTAGTTAGCGACATTTGCACTGTATCTGGTTGAGCATTTGGTCAGGTTACCCGAAACTCAGAAGTTCGAGTGTTGCTAATTCTGTTAGGCCGCATTCACAATGCAAGCGGATTAGCGGATTAGCCGATTAGCGGGCGAGATGCGCACGCTTTTGCATTCACAATGCAAAAAGCGGATTAGCGGGTTAGCGGATTAGCGGGCGAGCAACTTTTCACACCCGCTAATCCGCTAATGATATTAGCGGCTAATCCGCTGCACGCGTGTGCATTCACAATGCAAAGCGGATTAGCCTGTTAGCGGATTAGCGGGTCCGCTAATCCGCTTTTCACGATTAGAACTGGTTCTATTTTTTTGCGGATTAGCACCGGAGGCGCACGTTCAGAAGTTTATTATTTGCCTTCAAAACATTTTCAGAGCATGAAAAAAGTGTATACATTAGCAGCTTAACCACCTGCGTTCATTGGAAACGTTTTTGTTGCATTTAATGTTTGGAAAAGAGATTTTTTTACAACGTATGGTATCATTATCGCGTTCAGTTTCGACTCTACACGACATGGTTGCAAAATGCTGTATTACAAAATGGTCTTGCTGTTTTTTCCGACGGGCTTTGCATCGTGGCGAAAGTAAAGCCAGCCAGCCAGCCACTGAAGAAATAACTTGCATCGAACAATCAATGCGAGAATGCAATTCAACTCATTCACATTTTTGCCACAGCGGCCAGCTATTTTTACACGGTTTCATATGAAAACAAAAAAACTGAAAAAATAATGTAAAGTGATGTCCATGGGCGGTGTCGTACACGCGCCCTATTATTCAGCAGGCCAGCACGCTACCGCTGCGCTTCGCAGCACTGCATCGATCTTGCTATAAAGCGAGTGATAAACCTAACAGCGTGTAAACTGCAAGTCTTGCGCTAAACTGGACAGTGCAGTGCTTATGATATCACACACGCGAAGGTTTGTTCGTGCATAAACACTGCGTCCTGCCTGAGGCGCATGTGGTCGAAGTTTGGCTAATATTACAATGGTCAACTCAAGTGGTCAAATCACTTAGTCAACTCACAGCAGTCCCAAATAAATGCGAGAAATAATACATGGCATTCGGGGTGAGTTGACGAATCTACAATGTAAGTTGACAAAGTGATTCGACCACTTGAGTTGACCACTCTAATATACGCCTATGTGTTATTCGTGCTATTTTCGTGATCGGTGTTCCTATATTTCTGTTTATTGGCTGGAAATGCTGCAATCCAATGAAACATTTAGAATAACAACATTTGATTGATTTGATGTGTGTAATTTGCCATTTGTTGAACAAAGAAAGACACAAACAACAAAATTTTGAAGTAAATCTACTTTTTCACCTAAACTCGGACGACGTGCATTGTGAGCGCAAACACTTTTTGCGGATTAGCGGATTAGCGGGTTAGCGGATTAGCGGGTCTCCAATTAGCTGACCCGCTAATCCGCTTTTTCAATTTCCATTGTGAATGCAAAAGCGTGCGCGAAAAGCGGGCCCGCTAATCCGCAACCCGCTAATCCGCTAATCCGCTAACCCGCTAATCCGCTGCATTGTGAATGCGGCCTTAATGTATGTTTCACTGCTACTGTTGTGAACCCAAGGTTTACGGTGGTCAACATTAGTGCGGTGACACGCGAGTACTATGTACATTTCAAAAACCTCGAAACCCTATTTCCGCCCATTGCCCGTAATGCGAAAAGCTTGTAACCAAAAGATTCGAACATCACTTACCGTACCATTCACCATCACTCTGTGATAAATTCCACTTTCGCGAAAATACGTTGGTGTGAAACTGAGTGGTCCGAAATGTAGCAGCCAATTTAGTGCGCTGGTCAAACAACACGTGACGCAGAGCAGCGCTTTGAAGCACGAGACGTTGACCATGTTTGTTCGAAGTGGCTCTCAAAGTCAACATTCTCAATGTTATTGATAAATTAGTATCACCAATAAAAATATCAATTTTTTGTAAACACAACCAGTCGCTGAAAAGTGCGGCGAGTTTTATGTCATTCAGATCACTCTAATTCAAGGTATCCCCTCAAGAAAGTAATCGAAGCATTTTTTGGAAAGCGGTATGTACGTGACTATCCTATTTTACGATTGACTGTGGTTATCGTTTAAAGGCACTAATTTCAAACACACTTTTGTTGGCCCCAAGGCATTGCATGCGTTGCGTATGTCCTTGAATATAATATTATTATACTCTAGTTTTACTGCTATGTTAACACTTCTTGTAATTAGATGCGGGAACGAGCCGTTGTAGATGGCAATTTTAACGACAGGGTCTCTTGTATGTGCAACGCGGTTATTTGTATTTGGCTGGTCACACACAACCCAAGTAAAAAAACGCGGTTATTTGCAAGTGCCCGAATTCATTTTATTATTATCGTCACTAAGAGCCTGTCGTATCACTTTATATTGCTGTTGAGGTTGGTTTGATGCGCTCTCCTGGGCTGTTTCGTCGGTATCAGTAAAAATAAGACCAACCCCCAAACCACTTTTTCGAGAAAAAAGCGTTTGAAGTTGGCCTGACCGCATTTCCAACACGGTTTGGTTCGGTAGGCTGATGTTTGGCATGGCTACGTAAGGGAGCTTGCTGATCATCATAGAAACAAAAGTAGACTTTGAAACATCATATCCAAGCAAAAACAAAGCTATTTGTCGGTTGGTTTTAGTTCACAAAAAAATAAATATAGACCAAGCCCCTTGGCGGAGCAGTTGAAAACCGAAAAATAGTCCAACCCCCATTTTCTCTGCCATTTATTTTTCGCCTGCTTGAAAATGATTCAATACGGGGTTCATGAAAACGTCTTAAATGCAGCATTATCATTCAAAATGCTTGTTACAGAGGTGGGAATCAGGTTACCTCGGTCCGGCATGGCCGGATTCAGAAAAAGTCAGCCCGGTCCTATCCGGCCCGATTTTTTGGGCCGGGTTTTTCTGATTGTATTTTGAAGCAAACGTCGGGTGTGAAGCGATTGGTTTCTGTTTGTTGAAATCATTGATATTTACACATTGAAAACATAAAGAAAAACATCAAAAAGCTTGTCTGTGAGAAGCTTCGAACTCGTGGCTCTCACAACCACAGTCAGATATGCTTGCCACTGCGCTAAAGACGCCGACAGCCAAGCCGCCTTACGATACATTATAAACGTAATGATCGGGCCAGCAGCGACGCACTCACCGAGAGAGCGTAAAGTCCCTAAGGGCGAACTTAGGTTAAATCCGGAATCCGGAAACCGGAAATAATTTGCATGCAAAAATACAAAACATTTCCAGACTCCGGAAATATTTCCGGAAAACGCAAAAATTGACATGCAAAAATAATGCGTTTTCCGGAAATATTTCCGGATTCCGGTTTCCGGATTTAACCTAAGGCCGCCCTAATACAACACACACACACAGCTGGGGTATTATGCAACAATCATGTGCTGAAGCAATCTTGTGTGTGTGTGTGTGTTGGGCTCGCGTGCTTTGGGGCTTGGTCTTTTTTGTCCGCGAAAATTCCTCCGCCAACCAACTTGGTTTTCTTTTTCAAAAATAAGAAACTAGACCAACCCCCAACGGAGAGTAGCAGGTGTTTTCAACATGCTGTAACTCAACTAGGATCAAAGTGCCGAGGCAGTGTCGTACTTTGAGATGGCCTTCAAGTTTCGATGCTATAATGGGAGAAAACA